>JAHWFP010083196.1:36474-58982 GCA_023313725.1 Lithobius niger
TTTTTTTTTCAAGACATCTCGTGGTGGCGTTCAGAACCTCATGATGAAATTCCCTGATTTTTCCAGGTTTTGCAGCCCAATCCTGACATGTCTCGCCGATTTTTTTTTCGGTTGAAAGATGCAGTACTGGACAATAAAAATGATTTTTAGATTTTTTACATTTCACTCAAATCACAATAACTAACTTTGCTGAATAAAAAATTACACTGCCCTAACTTGGACTGGTAAAAAGTACGAATGCCGTAATCAGAACAAAACTAGACACGCACTTAACACGTAACGAGCCAAAAAGAACAATGTATAGTTTTAACGGAAATAATGGAATTTTAGTGGTAAAAAGTGAAATAAGAATTAGCTATTGTGTACGCGGTTTATCTTGAGTCCTGGAGGTATTTTATGAGCAGCTACGTTTTCCTGGAGGGGGCGGCATTAATCAATGTCCGCCATTGTTTTTGTAACCATCTCGGATATCAACAAGGCACTCTGCTACCAGAAACATACAATTGATTATTGTCGTTCTGGGGCGAACTCAAGATAGAGGAAAAAGACTTTACGAAAAATGTTGATATTCCCAGAATCTCAGTACATGTTTATCGAATCCACTGATGTTTCCAGACTTGATGAATTCCCTGAAATTTTCCAGTTTTCCAGGTAGAACGCCACCTTGCATCTCTAGTTGACGATTTTTAAGGCATTTTTATTTCTGTATTGTAATTTTACGTGGCAAACGTTTCGTAAAATAAATTTAAATTACCTTTTTGACTTGCCTACTACGAACCATTAAAATCAAATTTAACGCGATTTTTATTTCCTTTCTTTTTCGGTCTGTAACTAATGTATTCGACCGAAAACCAGTGGCAACAAGTCAGACATACCAAAGACGAACTACACTATAACCACGAACCACGGCTGTTTGCCGTGATGTCATCATGAGTTAACCACTGACGAACGAGAACAGCTCTTTTTGGCCGTCTGATTGGACTGGCCCAGTCACGTGATACGCGCGTCATGGCAAACAGCCGTGGCACGTGGTTTAGTGAAGATGGTTCACTTCACCTTCTGGACGATGCGATTTACTGTGAGTGGTTGCTTTCCAGTCGCGATGTGACGTCATTAACCCTGTTTCCGCCAAATTCGCCTGAACAGCACGTAAAAAAGCTCTCTGTTTACAAATGTTAACCATTTTCGTCAAAATAGTAACAACAAAATGATAATAAAACAACGAAAAAACATTTACTTTCAAAAAAGACAAATCAGCGAATGACAATTAAGCGACAACAAACAAACGGGAAAAAATTGACCGAATTGGCCATTGGTTTTTTTTTTAATCATCCCAAGTTTTCTAAATCCCAAAACTCACCAGGTATTTTTTTTCTAAATTTTGACAAGCTCACTGCGTTGTTCCGAGGTAAGCTTGTTCGAAATTATTGTTAGCTTATTGTCTTTTATTTATTGCAGTTTACTTACTGCTTACAGCGTCAACGGCTGGAATTGCGGGCGGAAGGAAAAGAATTACAACTTGTAGTGGGGCCATTGATATTTATTAGTCATTCTTTAAAGATGTTAAAGAGACTCGTCTGCCACTGCCTAATCTGCTAGAAATAATTACTGGATGAGGGACGATAAGTGATATTTTTGGGGCATGCTGACGTAAATGGGGTTTTGTGTAAGAAAGGGAGGAATAATTTCTAGTTTAAAGATGGGATTGGAATGGCAGATTTGGAGTGGGGATGTAATGCCAAGGTATTGTTAACAGAGCGCTATGCTATACATTGTTGTTGGCATGGTGAACTCGTGGTTGTCTGTGAAGTGTAGTTGTTCTTTCGTTCTTCTCTTTGTGCTCCGTTCACATTGTTTCTACTGTACTGTTTAGGACACAGCTCGTGCACATTGTGATGCCCGCACTCAATAGATGAGACCGTAGGCACTTCCTCTTGGAATGCCCCCGGTGGGTGCTGCACAGGCGATTCGTTAGTCGTCGGGACCTTCTGCTCGTCGGGGGGGGGGGGGGGGGGGGGCTGGCTACGGTGCAAGGGTGGTTAACTTCTACAGGGCGACCCAGCGTTTTGACGTCTGACTGGCAGGTGTCTTCTTATCTTTCCTCTTCTTCCTGCTCCCGAAGCATTCTGACTATAGGGGTGTGCGGTGTAAGCCTGGAATCTTGGCCTCTTGTCATGCATTTGCTTAGGTTAAGTAGGTTAGTTAGCACATGGCGAGCGAATGGTGCAAAGTCCAATAAGCTCAATAAAATATCACAATATCACACAATAGACTCTTGCACACAGTGGTGGAATTCTCTTCTTACACACAATGGTGAAATTCTCTTCTTGCACACGGTGGTGGAAAATCTTGTACGCAGTGATGAACAATGGTGTGAGCGCGCGGTTCAACGCGCATTTGTACCCGGTAGTGAAACATCTCTTCATATACACAGTGGTGGAAAATTTCTTCTTGTACGCAGTTGTAGTCAGTGGTGTGGACACGCCACTTAACGCGCTCGTGTGCTTGATGTGTGCAGTGGTGTGTCCACAGTGGCAAGCGGCAGTGTGGTGCCGCAGTGGTAGAAGTGATGCTGTAGAATATTAGGCCTTAGTATTAAGTTTTGGATTGGTGTGATATGGTTTTACTGTTGTTTTATTACTTAGAATCGTTGTGTTACTTAACTAATTTTGTATTAGAGCGTACGGTATATGGCCAAGGCTCTTGGCAATAAATTAAAATTAAAATTCAACTCTATTGGTTCTATATTGTTTCATTGTTTCTACTGTAGCGGGGAGCGCACGACTGTGGGTCCCCGGAATAAAACTTAAGTTCAGACTCAGCTCGTGGTTACAGTGTAAGGAATTTTACAATACAATTGATATTGAACAGTACGATAGATATTCTTTTGGATTTGGAGGGAAGACAAACTGGGAAACAGATCCGGATAGCAAGGCTCTTTGGGAAGTAATGTATGATTGTCCAGAGTTAACTGACGAGACATTTAGTATAACTCATATCTGTAACCCTACTTTTTCGATTTTCATTGTTTAAAAAAGAAGAGAATAGTGGGAGTAGTGGGAAGTATGGCAATAACTTACCATTTCATTGTTTAAAAGAATGGGCACCACTTAACCTTTCATTGTTTAAAAGTATGGGAATAACCTAATATTTCATTGTTTGAAAGTGTATGTATGTTGATATCGCTTCTTTGAAGGGCCGAACCATTCGGAACTTGGCGTTCTTTTCACCAGTTTTGGTTTTTGATATAATATTATCTACCGATATCTCATGGTTTTTGATATAATATTATCTACCGATATCTCAGTCCTCTTGTAAAAATGCAATGCAGGAACTACGACACGAAAAGTACCAAATAGCAACCAAATTAAAATTTGCAATTAAATAAATACTTCCAAGAACATTCAACATTTCCCTTTTTAAAAGCCACGTACGAGGGAAACACAGTTGGGCCGTAACTGTTTCAAGACTATCTTGAACGCGTTGCTGGGATCGGAGCTGTGCTAGTGTGGATTCCGGCAAGCACAGAAAAAGATAGTTTTTAGAAAAACCTAAATTAGTTTAGAGTTGATTAGGTTTGGTTAGGTTAAGTTAGGTATCGTATGATTAGGCAGGTTTCACAAAATCAAGACGATCACTTTAACAAGATCAAGGCCCAGTTTTCTACAAATTCACCAGGATTAGAGTTTTTCAAACCTGGATCCCGTCACCGGGACTAAAGACACAGCCAAAAAAGAAAAGGAAACTTACGTGTTAGGTATCGGGGAACCAGCCACCAATGTACAGAGAAATAGGAAATGGCCACACAGTGTAAATCATGGCTTTCTTTTTACGAAACGAACCGAATTCATCGTTGTTTATTGAAGGGGAAATGTATCATTTCCTTGATGGCCGGAGGAGCCCATTGGAATCGAGCAACAATGATTCTGCGAGGGTAACAATGACAAAGTAGGTCAATTATGGGATTGGTAATTGGAACCGTACGTGGTTTAAAACACGGTAGGGTTACAGGCCAGGTATTATCCTTTGTTCCAACAATGTATGGAGAATAAGTTGTTTTCGAACCATTCTCGGTTCGGGGTTGTTTTCAAATGGACGTCTCCACTGGTGTTCACATTCGTATTGTGCTAGTTGTGTAGTGTAGTGTGTTACTTTAAGCTTAGATACTGTAATAGTGCGTAAGGCTGTGGGCCATGGCTCTTAGTAAATAAATTCAAATTCGGTTGCAACAAAAATCCATTGGGCTGCGCCCTCCAGATGTCGCAACCTCGGACGCTTCTTAAACAACTTATTCACCAATCATTGTTGGAATACGAGGGTAATATACATTATGTATCCGTACATGCTGCAATCCATCTTCCTCTCCAGCACAAAGGAGATTCTGGATTTAGGGAATGCTAAATAGCTGAACAGTCACTGGGTTCGCTTTAAGTTGACCGGCGGAACCTCGTGGCCGCGACAGCGACCACCAAGATTTCCCTCAATGGAAGAAAGCATCGCTGTCACCGCAAAATAGCGCCAGAAAAAAAAAAAAGAAAGAAAAGGGTAGCACACATACAAGCGGGAAAAAAAAGAACAACTTTAAAGCTACGGCGAGAGGGACCTCTCGACCCCATGAGTCCACAGTGGTCGAATGCGCGCAGCCGCAGAAGCGACCTCTGGCACTGCGACGGCAGACAACTGCCTTTCAAACGGACAATGCTTCCTGGTTGCCTGGCAACTGTTGCCGATTAGGACTTGCACATAACATACATGCCGCTCGCTCACTCATCCCCCCCCCACACCCCCTCTTCCTATAACGTAGACTTAAGACAACATGACGTGTAGGAAGGAGATAGACGTCGGAAGTGTTTTGCGCATGCGTCAGCGCGGAAGTCATGACAACCGATCCCACTTCCTGTCGCGTCCGCTGTCGTTGTTCTTGTACTTCTCGGCAACTTTCGTGCCTTCCGGGAAACGAAGCTAAAAAGTTTGATTTTTGCCACGACGTAATGGTTCATGGTTGACATAGAGATTCTTCGTGTAAATAGAGAGTGCAGGCGGTTTGCGTTCTTCTGCGTTCTCGATTATTGCTTTCTTGGTTTACGTGACATGCCTGGCGGCCATTTTCAACGACTGCGTTTCAAACATAAATGCTTACAAAACCTGTGTTTCTTTATTTAAAACTATCGTTTCAATTTTTTGTTGACACTTTGACAGCTTCTGAAATCTACCTGAAATCTTCCTGAATGGGAACTAAGAAGCCAAACGCGCTGTAGCGACCAACTTTGGCGTCTGAGTATTATTGCTAAAACGCAGGCCAAGCCACTACTTCAGTCAGCCTTACCCAAGATATGGCGCAACAATCTGCGTTCCCTCCTAGGATAACATTATAGTTATCACAATGCCAGCAACAATTGTCAACACGGTTAATGTAATATTCCAATGTGAACAATGTAAGAGCCATACATTGCCTTGGCAACCGATTGTGCTGCTCGAGCCTTGTGCAGTAAATATTATCTTGTGTCCCATTCCAATCCTCGATTCGACCCAAAGAAGAACGATAATTTCGGTAGGACAAGAAGCACCAATAGGCCATTTTTCACGTTAAAAACGTACTTCCGGTTCAGGCCAAGGATTAAACGAAGGAGGCGACTTTGTTGCGGGAAGGAGGCAGCCATCTTACACAAAGGAGACGACCACACAGCATGGAGACGGCCATTTTGGAAGAAGTGACGTCATAGTAACACCACCTGTCATAGACGCACATTGCTTTTTTTATTAAAATAAATGCTTTTTCTTGCATTCTTGTCATTTTTAAAATGAATTTGCTGTTTGTGGCAACAACATATAGCTAACAAATGTAAACAGAATGCATTTATTGTTTTTTTAAACTTCAGATTAGGCAGAAAAGAATCTCGTTTCCGGAAGCCGAAACTTCATGTTGCGGAAACGGAAACCAGGTAAACGGAAATTCACAAAAAATAACTAATCTCCGTTTATTATAGTTTGCTTTTTTACTAAAGTAAATTAACTCGTCATTTTTTTTATGAGTTTGCTTTTTTGTGTGACAACAACGGCTAATAACAGTAAACAGAGAGCTTTTATTTTTTAAAACTCCGTTGTGTGTAAATCCACCAGTCACATGCCTCCTTGCAGCACTCTCATTGGCTGTTCGGGCTACTTTGGCTGAAGTGGTGAATATGACGTCACACCACGGTGCGAATCAGTATATTCTTCGAAAAACAATACTACCACCATCTTCTCTAGTTGTTCCATCTTTGAATTCGACCAACCAGCATCCGATGGCCTTTCATCCAGCAACATTTGGTAAATATTAACTAGAAATGTATTCCTTTTTCCCCCGCCCAGCACTTTTTCTTCTCCTCAATCCTCCCAACTTTAGTAATATCATGTCCCCCTAACTTTCATAAATTTCATCCCCATCACATTCAGATCAAGAAGGAGGAAGCTTGTAAAGTCGGGTGTGCATTCTTACTGAACATCCTGGAAATATACATCATGAACTATAAATTATCATCCGTACAAAGGCAATCCGACTCGAGCGTATTTATCACTTGTTTCACGTCAGTTCCCACCAGCCATCGCCATTCTACAAAGTCCCAAGATCCGTCCCTCCAGTGCAAAAAAGGAAACGTTCGTACCAGGTTCTATACACTATCACGCAAGTAACCGTAATGACTAATAAAAACTGAAGCGTCAGCTATGAGGCAGAACTCGGATTTGAAACAGCAAAGTTCATGTTCTCTGCCGAAGTAAGTGCCTATAATATACGTGATTGCTGTTTTCTGCATATCCAAAAAGTGACTTAGCAGCAATTTTAAAGGTACTACATTCCTCCCACCGCCATTTTTCTCGAACCTCCATATTAAGTACGGCCCCAAAGCCCCAAAATGTGGCGTCTAGGAAATTTTCTGTTGAATATTGGGAACTAATTTAATATCATCCTGCGATTATATGATCCTTTGTGTGCTAACAATAACCACGGCTTTTCGTCTGTGTGTGTATGCATGTACTAATTTTTAATCGTTTGCTAATAATTACCATGAGATCAAAAATCTAAAAGACTTGCCTAATGCGGTAAAAATTAAAATTATTTATGCCAATAGATCGCCGAAGAAAAATGATAAGATACTAGCCTAAAAAATTATGAAGTGTGATGTTAAAAATACGAAAATCTCTCCGGTTTGCGGCGTCACAATTTTTGCGTTCATGCTGTTTCGTCAAATACGCCCAAGGCCAACTGAGATAAAAGCTGCGCTCCTTGTTGCGAGAAACGTAGTGCTATCTTAGTTGGCCTTGTATTATTACGCCGAGTCTCGCAAAACGGTGCGACGGTAACATGCGCGGTGGCGATCTGCGCGTGGCTGTTGTAAGGCAGGCTGAGTGTAGCTTTAACTCATAATACGAAACATGGTAATTCTAAACCTTTATAATCAATAAAAGGTATTAGGTAGAAATGTAAGGTAACTTGGTGGCACTATGCTTTTCTATGGGGAAAATTTTGCATATCAAGTTCCTTTCGCTCAGAAATGGTAGTAGACAGCCCTTTGAATTTCTATCATTTTGTTGCTTTTGTAAGACGTTGGTCTATTACGCAATTCTGGAGTTTAGTTTTTCAGAAATAAAATAATAAACTTCGATAAAAATTTAATTAATGCTGCGCTATCAGTAAAATAGTCTCCAGAATCAGTAAGTTAGCCTAAACATCATAAACCTAGTGGTGGCTGTCCATAATTATTATATGAACACCTCTACGAAAAGAATCAGAACATTCTAACCAATATGGTTTTGGAGAAAAAGGAACATCAACTTGGAAAATTATGATTTTCGCGGTAAATTAAATTTAGAAATTTACATTTTTTTTTGTTTTAATTGTTGTGGTGTAGGTCTTCATACATGTTTAACCAATAAAAAAAAATATGAACCCGGTTACCATGTTACCCTAAACAAAACCATGGAAAAAAATACAACTATATTACGACTTCTCAGTATTTTCAAGCAAGGAACGTCAGAAAAAAAAAATCAAAAGGACAAATCGGTAAGCCTCCTCTTGCACGAATAGTGGGGGTGGGGGGTATTCAAAACTAATGATAATATCAGATTGTGGTTATGCAATTCCGTGTGGTAGTCTTGCATCCTTCCCGATGCAATTGTGTAACGTGTTTTCTGGTTATACTTCGACTTGGGATTATGGTTTTTAAGTGCTAACTTTCCTTGCTTGAAAACTGTGCAGAAAGTTGCTCTGAAACGTTGGATTTTCACTGTGCTTATTTCTGCTTCAATTTGGCATGCTTCTCTATTCATAATTTTAAAACTTTTGCATATTAGTTTGAACTTGGTTGTTTCCCGATTAAGCATGTGATTAAAACCGTCTGGTGGTTACCCAACACCCAATAAACACAGCACAGAAGAGTAACTAATAGTGATTTTCAACACAATAACAAGCGCCATAGCTCCAAGTCACAGCTAGTTTTAATTGGACGAAAATTAGCAAAGTCACGGCTGCTGGATCGATCGCCTCAACGCTGTAACATCAAACTAAAATAAAACTAAATGACGTAAAGGAGTCGAAAATGTTCGAAAATTGGGTGCTGCAACGGTTCCGTTTATTCAAAGGAGCCTAAAACAACACCGTTCTGATGTCCAGCCAGTGGACTTGATAAATATTTTTTGTGAGGGGGGGGGGGGGGGCGCAAATTTTACATTCCTCCTTTACGCTCCTCCAAAAAAAAAAGGTTAAGACCACTGTATGGTTATTTTTTTTGCTTTACGTAAGGTATGCCTTCATAAAAAAAAAAAGTTTGAAGAAAATAGCGAATAAATAAAAAATTTTCCAAGGATATTTACGCCCCGTCGGCTCTTCCCCTTCCCCTGGTTATTTATGTCACTGGTCCCTGCTAGGTCGCGCAGAATGAAAGAAATGCTACTTTTATAAATGGACTTTACCCACCGTCTTCTAAGGAATTATGTTTGTGCTAGTTCTGCTGACTTTGGATTATTCATGTATTTTTCTCTTATCTTTGTAAGTTTAGCATAATTTTTTTAATAGTTATATATATTTTTAACAAATAATAAGTGGCTGTTATATCGTACGGTTACGTTTCGCCCGTGGTTGTTTCCCAGTTTTCGGTCGGAGTTTCCTGACCGTTGACTGGAGCAAACAATTTTTCTTCCTGTAATACTCCCCTTTTTCTTCCATCCATTTCCTTCATCATCTCCCTCCCGTCCCTATTCTTCTCGTCCCTGTCGCGTTTCAACCTCCCCTCTTGAGACGCGTGAGAAGTGGTGCAGAGTCGGGAGGCAAGACACGCAATTTCTACTCCAGTCGGCCTTGGCTCGAGAAACAAAATGCCTTCCTCGTTTTAAGTTCGCTTAAACGCTAGTTCTTGCGAACTGACACATGCTTGGAATATTCGCAGCATTTTTTCATACATATTTATTAAGTAAAACCCTACATCACGTAATTTTTAACGTTAAGTTTTCCACAAAAGTAAAAACGGATACTACCTTGTTCGACATATCGCCGCATGGGGTCAGGAGTCTGTACGAATGGTTGAACAAAACGCAGAATTGTGTTGGAAACTTTCTTCCTGGTAGAAGCTATATAGCATTTTTTCCCTACCCAAACATATTCCAATTCAGAAATATGCAACGCATTATAAACTTTGCATCCTTAATCAAGATTGGCAATATAACTTTTGCGGAGGTTTGCGGATCCGGTCGAACCCCTGGAAAAGGGGATCTTGGCGAAGTCCCCGCCAGGACTGCCGGGCAGGGAAGCGTGATAGGGAACTATTCTAGCCAATTCTGGACAATCTTTCGGCCCTAATGACGATCAGAGGTTTCCCGGTTCAAATTCCATGATTGGCTCCTCCCTTTACCAGATATTCATCCTCTCAAAGTCTGGTAATTTTCAAAATTGAGCCGGTTGAGCCACACGAGCATTAAATTGCTTCGGATGATTTAAGGCTCAAAGAAATTCATTAAAAAAAAACAACTTGTGATTCATTAACAAAAATTTCGATAATCGTCTTCTAACGCGTTATATTGCTGCTAAAAACAAATTGTTTTTTTTTATATCTATATCTGCGTAAATAGAATAAGCACGCCATTTTTTTTTCGTATATACATTTTTATTTTGAAGTTTTAGACTCAAGCATGGGATCATCCCCGGAGGAGTTATTAACATCACTCACGGAAGATACGTCGACATAATCGAAACAAGATTATCTACTCTCGCGACTGGAGCGTGAAGCGTTTTTGCTTACATCAATAATGCTTTTAGCTTGCTCGTTTTCCCTTTATGGAAGGCGTTCTAGAAAAGCATTTCTTTAAAAACTCAAAACGCCATTAGGCCGAAGAGATTTCCGGGGAACAGCATATTTCAGCACGTCGGACGACGTGACAAGGCTGCCGCCGGTGTTTGAGGCCATGCCGATGACCGCGGCTGACGGGCTCCATTCTGATAGCCGGCGCTAATGAGCCGGAAATAATGTACGGCAGCTGCTGCAGCTCGAAACGCCCTATATGCAAGAAGGGGTGAAATCAAAGAATTTGGAAAAGAAGTTACCTAAATCGGAAAAAAAAAATTGAAAAGCAGGCAAGGTCTTTTGTCGAAAGTTCGTCGTCGTCCTTACTCAAACAGAAGAGCAGTACTGTGAAAATCGGTTAGAATTGTTTTTTTTCGATAATTTCGACAAACCGTTGCTGGGAGAAAAGTTCCGGACTTAAACCAAAGTTATCCTGTCGGCAGAGGCATGGAGGTTCAATCCGAAACTTCGCCATTCCTCGTTAAACAGGATCCCCCCTCCCCCCACCCTACCTGGAAAACTCAGGGAATTTAACCCACGTTTGAAACTCGGGGAAAACTCGGAGAATTTAAACTAAGTTTGAAACTCGGGGAATTCTCCGATTTTTCACACACACAAAAAAACTAGAAAACTCAGGAAAAAAGACAAATCCACAATTTTACGCCTAGTCCTAAGTATATAAAATATATTCTGTTAAGACACTGTAGTAACGCTCGCTAAAATCCTTTGAACCCTTTGAAACAATTCAGCTCAGCTCTGAAAGCCTGTATCTACGAAATAAATACGCCATTTTGTTGTTTCTTGCTGCCAATTTCGAGGCCCAACGTAGCTTAGTTTGGTTTAAAACTATCATATCAAAAACCAAAACTGGTAAAAGGGGACGCCAAGTTCCGAATGGTTCGGGCCTTCAAAGGAGTGATATCAACACACTAAAACATTCGCCAAGTTAATCGCACCGCTTAATAGTTCGAAGGTTAAGTGAAAACTAGAACATTGTAGTTTACATTTATCGTCCAAAGTATTATTCGGTGTGATTAAGTTGGCGAATGTTTTGGTGTGTTGATATCACTCCTTTGAAGGCCCGAACCATTCGGAACTTGGCGGCCCATTTTACCAGTTTGGGTTTTTGATATGATATCACTCCTTTTTTTTAATTGTGTACTGACTCAACTCCACTACCGTGCAGATGTGTAATAAACTGCTACGTCAACAAGAAATTGGTTTTCAACAATTTGCTACTACCTTTGCCTATAGGTCGAACCATTCTCAACTTAGTCACATCTTTATAGGTTTTTGGTTTGGTTTTAATTTTGTTGCAATTTGTTTTATTTAGTTAGTTTTGGTGTGTTGATATTACTCCTTAACTTGGTGGCCTCTTTATCTGTTTTTGGCTTTGTTCTTAGAGTTGGTTTATTTTTCGTGAATTGGGCGTGAATACAATTTCTTTGCAACGTTGTTTAGATTAAGCATGATACACTAGTGTGTGTCTAGGCACGCACGTCAGTATACACGTTCTCATTGTCCGAACTTGCCGTTCAATGAGAGACGATGCCGACAATACTAACAGTGGTTATAACAATATTTTCATATTTACGTGCCATCCCACGCTATCCACCTTACGCCCTCCGGCTCCAAACCATGAAAGGTGCGCAGTTCGTATTGTACTGCACCCACTCGTACAATTTCATAGCTGGAAGCCTTCCCGTTATCTTGGTATCGATGAATAATCACCCTATGGGATTTAACATTGGGATGAGCGGACTAGCTAGCTAGCTAGGTAGCAACTAGTAGTAACACATTTTCAATGTTACTGAGGGTCAGATTTTGCATTGAAAGCAGCTTAGCTGGCATTCATACAAGAGTTAATTTTTGTCAGGTGCGTCATTGCTCTCGATTTTAACACAATTTAAGCATTTGTACCGTATTATTTTTCCCCAAGTAGCTGAAATATGCTCAAATATGCTTCAAGATATAAGACACTGACGCTATGGTTTACAATCTCGACAATTGAATTGATGTCATGTTTGTTGCCTAACTTGGCGCGACACACTAGCGTGTGTGTAGATACGAGTTCAATTCAATTCAATTTATTCTCAGAGGCCTTGACCCACGGTCGCACGCCTCTATGAAGTATATTACAGCCATAACCAACCATAACGCTTTTAGCTGAACACCAACCATCAGTTGTTTAACAAAGACACAAGACGTGCACGAAGAATGGATCTGGCGTTTGCTGATTGACATTGTTCCCTAAACACAATGGTTAAAACAATGTAAAACAATAAAACTTATCGTTCAGGGTCCAGTAGAAAACAACGTGACCAGCAGTGATGTTTGCGTAGCGCATGGAGGATATGCGGAAAACGACGGTGAAGACGGTGTATAACAGTGAACGACGGTGACAATGATAAACTAAGTGAAAATACAGTATGCATGTTCTTGAAACGATGTGGCATAGTGACGTTTTGTACCTTGTAGTTTTTTGTTTGTTATCGTATCGAGTGAGTGCATAGCTATGGGCTGAGACCCCTATAAAGCATTTCTCTCTCCTGTGACTCCGGTATGGCTTGACCGATTGAAAAAGTGGTTTCTTTGAAAAGTACCAGAAATTCGAAATTTTTTTTATTTTTGTCGTAAAATAAGTCAAATATTGTACGCAACGGTTTTGACATGTTCATTTAGGGGTATTAAAAATCCAGGTAAAGTCCAGGTGTTAATCATCTCCTGGATTGTCCGTCAGAGAATCTCTGTGTGGAAAATAAACCCCCCGAATCGATGACGTACATAAAAGAGTCTCTCCGCCGTCTCGCGAGGAAACAAGAAATGCGACACGAGCGTTGCCACAACAACCACTTTGACCGGAATTTAGGGAGAGTGCCCGGACACGCCACGGATACTAAACCGTTCATTATGACGAAAGAGCGCGTGCGTGCTTTGCGGATTACACCGAGTCACGCACTGTTGATGAGTAGCTTATCCGGGCTTGGCACATCTTCACCGCACTAACCAGACTGTGCATCAGTGTAGCAGAGGTTGTTTCCGCAAGTATTATTTCACTTCCCTTCAGGTCCAGATTGAGTGCCGTTAGACCTTGTAGCGGGATTCGGATTAAATACAAATTCGTATGAAACTAAAACGTTTGATTTAAATTTAAGGTTTGAGCGTAATCAGCAAAATAAGATCACAATCAAACACGCAAGTCGAAGGGGTGGGGTGGGGGGCATTGCCCTTGCCCTTTTCGCAAAAAAATGCCCTTTTTCACCTTTTTGCAAAAATAATATGCTCTATTTTGGTTTTCTGAACCGATAAACGCTGGTGCTGCAGCCAGAGGAAAGACCTAGAGCCCTAAACAGGGCAAAAAGAAGGGCAGGAAAGAGGCAGAAAGGGCATAAAAGGGTCAACACGAGAGACAAGCTTAAAAAAGGGTAAAAAAAAGTTTCCAGAAAAAAAAATCTCAGCGCGCCCTTTTTACAAAAATTGCCCTGCCCTCTCGGTGTTTTTGTCTATCTGCATTATTAATGTACGATGTGCGTGTATGTGTGCGTGTAGCTCTACTCCTCTTGAACTAAGACACCTACAAAGATGTGAGTAGCGCCAAAAGAATGATATAGTTAAATATAGCTTCAGCTTGTTTTCATTACTAAAACTTGATTTGTTGGCCCTCATATACGCAGAAAACTGCTCTAAAACTGTCAAAGTTCGATCAGTAAAAATTCCATCTGGCAAACTAATCAGAAAGAAATCAACTAATATGAAAAGTACTTCGTCCGATTGTCCCATAGATTCTTCCACAGAACGGTAGTCTCTTACACAAGCCTGGCTGCACTGACTGGCAGGAACTCTGCCAAGGTTCACTTTCCAGACACCGACCATATTAAGTCCTCTTTCCAGACACCGACCAAATCAATTCCTATTTCCAGACACTGACCAGATCAAGTCTTCTTTCCAGACAGCGACCAGATGAAGTACTCTTCCTACACACCGACCAGCTCAGGTCCTCTTTCCAGACACCAACCAGAGAAAGTCCTCTTTTCAGACACTAAGCAGATCAAGTGCTCTTCCCAGATAACCTACTGACCAGGTCAAGTACTCTTTTCAGTCACCGACCAGATCAAGTACTCTTTCCAGACACTGACCAGATTAAGTACTCTTTCCTGACACCGACCAGATCAAGTACTCTTTCCAGACACCGACAAGATCAAGTATTCTTTCCAGACACCGATGATCAAGTCCTCTTTCCAGACACTGACAAGATCAAGTACTCTTTCCAGGCACTATTTTTAGCCGTTTATTTGCAATCATAATTCAATGCCTCCAGAGGTAGTGTGGATGTTTGTAAAGACATTGTTGTTGACAATCAACGCAGAATCAACGTTGTTAATGTTATTATTAGACGGGTGTCCGTCTGGGTCGGGTGGCCGTTTTACAACACTGCAACTCGTTTTTATTAATGTAATAATTTATATCCACCCAAAACCAAAACTGGTAGAAAAACCCGCCAAGTTTCCAAAAACGGTCGGCCTTTGAAGGTAGTGATATCATTACACCAAGGAAAGGCCGCCAAGGTTAATCCTATTAGCCAAGTTAATCGCACATACTAATAGTTCGAAAGTTAAAAGAAAACTAGAAGATTGCTACTAGCGGTAACAATCTTCAAGTTTTCATTTAACGTCCAAAGTATTACTCGGTGCAATTAACTTGGCTAATAGGACTAACCTTGGCGGCCTTTTCCTGGTGTAATGATATCATTACCTTCAAAGGCCGACCGTTTTTGGAAACTTGGCGGGTTTTTCTACCAGTTTTGGTTTTGGGTGGATATCACAACTTTCACAGGACTGTGAACGTACATAAGGGTACACCTTCTGTTTTGGATGTTTCAATCTCATTTTTGCACACACTGACTAACAATCGCTGATTTCGTTCGCTTCGCTCACTCAATCAGCGCATCCCCTTCAGTTGTTCTGTTTATCCCTGCAACTTCCCCTTAATTTTTCAAGATTTCGTTCACATTTAGTCATGCAGAAACCGTTGTTACTAAAACAGCAGAACGCGAAGCATTTTTTTTTTTTGGTTATTAACAAAACCCATTAGCTCGTGTATGCTCGTATTGTTGCGTAACCGTCATCTAACGTGCATCCCTTTATTCTTATGCAATCCACGGCAACGTTAAAAAAAAACGTTAGTGATGTACATGTTTGTTTACGTGTGCATGGAGGCTGGCCTGTCACGATCCTTGTTCCCTGGAATTGGAGTTCAAATTATAGTTCGTTGCGTTCGAGTGAACTCTAATCCGTTTTTATTCTGTACCTTCACAGCTGTGAGCATGGGGATACGAGCTCTGTTTTTTTCTAAACGGCGAAGCCGTTTTTTGTTTAGTTAATTTGTTGGCTTCTTTCGCGTCCTTTTTATTGAAAGTGGTACGATTTGGTCTATGTTGTGTATGGTATGTCCACTGCCCACCCAATTTTGTTTGCGAAAAAACGGAACATTAGAAATGAGTATTTCTGTTCAGGTTCTGGCCAAGCTTTGGTCTAAGTTCATTATTTGATGGCAACACACTAGCGTGTGTCTAGATTTAGCATGTATCAGCACGACGGATAGTGGATTCTGTATTGTTGCAGGCAGATGCAATATAACGCAAACAATCGCAGAAACAATTCAACTGGCTTCCCGAAACCCGCATTGAAGAAGAAAATAAGTCATTCGGGCTTGTCGGCTGCCCGATTTTGAGGCCGCAGTCCTCAAAATTAAAGACTTCACGCCCTATATTTTAAAACTGAAAGATTTAAGCGAAAATCAAGACCATTTCATTTTGGTTCTCGGCAATGAGTTAAAACGGTAATAAAGCAGATACCACGACAATGTTACTTTCTCCGCGCCCGAGCATCGTTGCATTTTGTTCGAGTGAGCTATAATCCGATCTTCTGCGCCTCGCGATTGTTGTTGCGGGCTTACCGCTTGGGCTTACCGCGGGCCTTAGGGCTTCGGGCAGATGACCAGGAGTGGTTAACGCTCGTTAAACCCTTTTAACCCGCTTGGGATGCCACTGTAATATGTAGAAGAGGAGGGGGGAGGATGGATATGTTCAGTCACTGACAACTGTACGTCGCTCTATCAAGAGTATGTAGATCTAAGGATGTGAAGATTAAGACCATTAATGGCCCAGAACAAGGGAAATTAGTTTGAAATATTGATGCATAATTTAAAAAAAATGCCCATTTCAAAGAAGTATTTACAAAGTAAAATTACTGTTATCCAGAATTATTTTTGTTAGGCCTGTTAAGAGGATTTTGGGTAATTCGTGGTTTAGTAGGGGAAGTAACTTGCCTTGGTCTCAGTTTGTAACGCTGCGTTGTAATTGTAGCCCATAGTTATTTGGGGTGGTTCGGACTCGTCACTAGTTTTACGTAAATAGCCTATGCCACAGCTTTATTTCTTAGGGCGCGTTTAAGCAACGACTTGCCTTTGCATTCCCGCAGCTAGAATTTAATCGCGATGGCAAACGTGTCGTTGCCATGGTACACGTTGCCATGGTAACATCGCAACCTGAATTAGCTAAATCCGACATCATTTGAGTAAATGCTTTGCAGTCTTACAATCTGGACAGTAAGATAAAGAAGTCATCCTGACGAAACGATTTTCCCAGTCGATTCTGAATTCAGTTATGGATGGTTTTCGTTGCGAGCCAGCATTTACAAGCATCTACGTTGGAATTTCAGATGATTTCTAGCTTCTGGCTGCGAGAAGGCGAAGGCGAGTCGTTGCGTAAATGCGCCCTTAGGGCACGTCTACGCAACTACTCGCTTTTGCATTCTCGCAGCTAGAAGTTAGAAATTACCTCAAATTCCAACATGGCGGCGGTTTTATGTCTGCCGCCTCGCAACGAAAACGGCAAATAACGCGAGTTCGGAAGCGTTTGGGAAAATTGTTTCGTCATGAGGAATTCTTTATATTATTGGCATGGATTATAAGACTGCAAGTATTTACTCAAACCATGTCGGATTTAGCTAATCCATTTAGCGTTGTTACCATGGCAATGTCAACTTTGCCATCGCGATTGAGTTCTAGCTGCGAGAATGCAAAGGCGAGTCGCTGCATAAACGCGCCCTTACAGTCCTGAGCCCGAGGAAAGGCGTAGGTAGGCGTAGGTTTTACTTGACTAAAACACGTTCATGCTTACCAACATTTACTAATTTTAAATTCAAACGACTAGGCGATTTTAAGTCCTTGCTGTTTTTACGTTTTTGATGGTTGTGGGTAATGGCGAATCACACTGTCAAAAAATTAGAACTCAAGCCAAGCGGAGATAATAATGAAAGACTTGCTATTATCATCGAGTGTTGCATTCATGGTATGTGGCCACTATTGTGTTTATGCCTGCAAGGTGCCCTCAAGGAAGGCACCGTCTGGAAGGTGCCGTTATACAGGGCATCGTTTTACACATTTCACAGCCTTCGTTTTAAATTATCCACATTTAATCCCCTCAAAATACTTCATGACATTTAAAATATCTCACGAGCTTTAGTTTGCACAGTTTACAAACTCCAAAATGAAGTTGAAATCGCCGCCATGTTTGGGGTCGCTTGAATTCGGTTGTGCAAGCAAGGCGCACCACCTGCAGGCAAAACAGGCGATACTCGTAGGTGCCGAGTAATTCTCTTCGGTCCGACTACAGTCGAGGAAGAAAGGCTTAATAAGAGATAATTCGCGTTTCTTTCTTTGGCAGTTATTAGAGTGTTTGATCTGGTGAGGACATTTGAATGATTTATTTATAATTTATTGTTTTGCTGAGTATGTGGGAGGAGCAGCACAGCTAAAATCTCGAGGCGGGGGAGGGGAGGGGGAAGAGTCATTCGAAATCATATTTTACTTGACAAATTTTGGGAAAGCAAAACTCATAAATGGAAAATTTTGACCTAAACTGGGTACGAATTAATTTGAGAAATTCTTTGACAGAAAGATTGAAGCAAATATTTATTAAAAAAAAAACAACAAAAAAACATTGCTACGCGTATAGCAGGAACCGTTGCTTTTTTGACCGAAGTTTGAAACTCAAGGGAACCAAGTCCGCATCGTTGTCCGAACGAGCGAAGACAGCGATGTCGAATACTCCATTGAATTAGTATTTTGTCTGTGTTTTCGTCAGTGTGTTTGTGGGGGACACGATAACATTCGCTATTTTGGTCTGATTTGGTTGAAATTTCATATTCAAGGAATCTTTGGTGCATGAAATGCACGAGTTCCAGGATGAAATCCCTGCCTCAAATATTTTCGGAGATATACGGGACACATTCGGAGATATTCGACGCAGAGCACTGGGCAGACAATTGGCAGAAAACTGGGCAGAAACCATATATGTGGAGCACTGGGCTAAGGAAGAAGCCTAGGAACATACTAGGTATAAAATTGAGTTAAAGCAGTTATGTCTGCCGACCGAGGCAAGCTACAGTTCATTATTTTCGGCTTAAAACTCCGAAAACGTCAACTAAAATCACGCGCAGGATTGCTTTGTATATGGCGCCATCTCTTGACAGATAGCGGCGAATTTGTAGGTCCCAAAGCATGTCAACAGACGACGCCACTCTCCCCCATCTAGCTTCGAGGTTGAGAACAGCGTCATTCAGTGAGTCCAGTTCAGCTGCAGGCTCCTAGGACCGATGATCTTTGGCGGTGGCTTGGTGCGAGTCTCATCTGGTCCACACACAGTTTTCTGGGGTCAATGAGAGGCTGTTCGCTAGCCCAAAACTGTAAAGTTAAGGCTTCCTGACTCAATTTTATAATTAAAGAATAAATCACAAGGTAAATGGATCGGTTAAACGAAGCAAACAGTCCTCATTAAAGACTGGCCTTGCGAGGATACAAGATACACAAGAAAACAATTTTAGTTCAATAAACAATTTGCATAATACGATCGTGTAAATCAAAACTACTACTTTCAAGCACTACTTTTAAGAGTGAAGTAAGACTCCAACGGCATCGTGCGTCTGTAGGAGGGAAGCTTTTCAGGACAGCATGCTTTTCGAAGGGACAGGTTCGAGACCACCTTGAGCCTCATTTATTTCCGTCAGCACGAAGAATATAATAAAAGTGGTCGTAGAAAGTAGCGGGGGGGGGGGGGGCCGGCGTATTAGGGGTGGGGTGGGTGATTTGAGTCACTGGGTGCGCTGATTGAGTGAGCGACGCGAACGAAAATCGGCGTTTATTAGCCAGTGTGCGCAACACTTAATTCGAAACTTAATTCGGCTGGACACGGATATACACGCGAGCTGCCATACCTAGCCAGTGTTGCAAACCGTGCAGTCGACACAACCCGTGCGGCTTCAGCTAGTTTTTAAACAAAAATCTCAAGTTACGATCATAATTGCTTCGAAGCTTTCCAGCCTTTAAAGTATTAAAACGCCGATTAGCAGGATTAGTTGGCTTTTAGGCCAGCAACCGAAGTGTGGCAATTTGCTATCTGTCTTGTTTAGTTTCTGCCAGACTACCTGCGTTCCACATCTCCCAGATTTACCTCGACAGGTTGCGGGAGGGGGTTGAGGGGGTGGGGGTAGAGGCGTAACCATGCAGCGCAGGTTAGTTATACGAAGCGTGCGTTGAGGTAAGGAGGGTAAGGGGAGGTTGCGTGGGGGAGGCGGGGAGGGGGGGGCGTGGTATCTGGAGTGCGGGGAGGGGATTCACTCCTTCGTACGTCCATGTCTGTTCACCGAGATAACGCACGATGTGGGGACCGTCGTCACTAGTTAGCTTCATTTGAAACCAGATTCTAACAATGAATGCACATTAAAATCACCCAATTTTTTTTTTACGAAAAATAAAGCGCTAACAATGTTTGTTTAGCAAAGCTGCGAGGTTAAACAATGGACAGAACAGGAAGCCTGTGTGTTTATGGTTAGAACCAGGACGGTATCTGATCGCTTTCGAACCTCTAACTTTCGTTTTCTGTTAATGTAAATATTCTTGGTGAAATGCTTTCGCACTACTTCACCTTTTTACGGTCCAAGAATTTCACTTTTAGCGTCGCAGTTCGAATAACTTTTACGAAAAACTTTCAACAGTTTTGCTTCTGTTTGTTTATCGATTTTATCGATAAAGGAGCTATTTTTCAATAAAACTGAAGATGACGTACCCTCTCTCCCTCTCTCCCCCTTAAAAAGACGTACCCTCTCTCCATTTTCGAGCATCCTGCGCGTATATAGCGTTTGCAACATTTACATACGTTGAGTGAATGTAGCAAAATCGTCTCGTACGTGAGAGGAAAAACGGGGAAATAAAAGTGTGCAACATTAACGTACGTTTGAACTAGTGTTGCAAAACTAAGTTTTACAGGAAAGCCAACATGGAAGCATGCATATTTTAAGTTTTTGTGGGTAGAGTTAACACGTTTCTAAGACTTTTTACCTTTTGATCAAGATCAATGTGAAGAGAGAATCTCTACCAACTAGGCTATGGGCCCCAGCAACAAAACGAAGAGATCTGAACGCACATTCTCAGGAAGTCTTAACTTCGTACGGAAACCAGAGCACGTTCCTGTGGCACAAACCACATTTAGCAATTTGAAGTGGCGGTCTGTACTGCGAAGAATCCGCGACGAAAATGAAGTCAAAACAGCAAGGAATCTCTTAAAACTGTCGTAGCGCTGTCCCTACTAAGGCGTCGTGTCAGGCACTGATCTGTACGTGGGTATCTGGAAGGAAAAGCTTAGGTGTCATGAGGGCAAGTTAATAGAAGTTAACGTCGCGTGTGCCAATTTTTCAGCTGAATATTGGTCGCAACAATCGATGGATGTCCTATACGTTGTGATACTAAAAACACGAAACCAGAAGCACAGACAGTTTTTCACGTTAGCTTTGTATGTTAACTTTTTTTTAAAACCATTTTAACGTAAATTTGTACAATGTATCTTTCTAAATGGGATTCATTTGCTTGTTACAGTGCCAAATATGCCATCTAAACGACACCATCATGGCGGAGCCGTTATTGTCGTAATGTAAGGTGTTTTTATTGCTTTTATTCATCTCTGAGGAAGGTACCGCATTTTTAAAATATTTTTTTTTACTGTCTGTTTTTTTTTTTTTTTTTACTGTCTGTACTTTTGGCTTCGTGTTTTTAGTAATACCGAATATCGGCCCTAAAAACGCGTACTGGGCTCCAGTCCTCCTATAGTTCCTATTTTTTTTTAGGATATATATAAAGCTCCTATAAATCACGAAATGCTCCTATATGTTTCGAACGGTAATATTGCCGTGTTTGTCGTTATTTCCTTGTTACACTAATTATTTTGATCATAAAAGAAGAGTGGCACTGCAGTATGGTAGGAAAACGAAATGCGAATTAGTCGAGCGACCAAACACAGCAAAGTAAAGGATGTATCGACTGTGTTATACACTCAAAAGTGATTTTCATTTTCTTATTGTATATAGTACAGCCAAATAATATTGTAGTCCTATAACACAATAGGACATTCCAACTGAATCCAGGCATATAATTCCTATAAACCTCCTGTAAATTTTGTTTGATTTTCCTATAAAGCCCCCTATTTTTTTTTACAAAAAAATTCTTTTATTTCCTATTTTTTATCCATTGAAGTTGACTGGGAGCCCTAGGCGTAACAAATAGATAGTTTGGTGTTCATGCCGTGTAAATAAGCCGTTCTGTTCCTGAGTCGCGCTAACCAGTTTCGATAACACACGACGAGGTGGCAGTCAGGGATGCGTGCATCCAGGGATAGAATAAGGCTTTGGCTATCAGTTTCGCCAGACTTAGGATCAAGCCTGTGCCTGGATGCAGGCCGTTTGTCAGCAAGAAATGGGAGCCTATTGACATGAGCTCTTGGAGAAGGGAAACAAATCTTCCCTGGTAGGACAAGAAGTGCTAAGCGTCCTTATATAAAGTATCAAGTGGTGGGCGTCAAGCTGAGTAGTTGTCCACAGGGTTAGAAGCACTGCTGGAAAAAAAAGTTCAATGAAGGACTATCGTGAGAAACTATCACGAAACAAAAGGAGCAAACTTCCGGAAATCGCCAGGACGACAAGAGTGCAAAAATCGTGGCCAAAAATAGCGACGACTCACGATTCTATTGTTCCATGAGGTTATCATCTCATCAGGTTAAAAATATTTGAATGTATTCGTTATTTTGAATGTCATAAAACTAAGTGACTGCTCATTATTTATCGTCGGAGGCGGGGGGGGGGGGGG
>JAHWFP010083196.1:63753-85533 GCA_023313725.1 Lithobius niger
TAAGGGTCGACCTAGGACCTCTGTGTTAAACTCTCAACTTTGAGAGCTTATAACTCCGTCAAAAGTAAACATATTTAAACCAAATTTGGAATCTAGCCTTGACTAGTAAAGGCCTGTCTGCAGTCCAAAAATTGTGAAATTCGGTCCAGCCAAACCCGAGATGCAGACAAGGGCCAAATAGACAACTTCTTGTTCAGCTTCTTGTTGTTGTTGTTGTTGTTCTGGGGATACTTTCGTCTGTCCTCGCTACAGGGCAAACCATTTGTCCTATAAAGTTGGTTCTTAGCCCATTTAACAGGTATTGCTCTGTAGATGTGCCCTTTTCATAAGGCCTTTTCTAATTGGTCAAGTGGTTCAGGGGTTACGGAGCTCTAAACCACCAGATTGATTGTTTTACATTGTTTTACACATTGTTATTATGCAACAATACCAATTAGCAAACATCAGCTGCGAGACATAGACTGAAGATTAAAGGATTTGTTTTTGGCGATAGCTAGATTAGTGAGGGTCAGCCTAGGGTCTCTTGTGTTAAACTATCAGCTGTGACCGCCAACTGCACTGTTTTACAGTTTAGCTGCAATTCTAAAAGTAACACGAATTAATAAACAAAAACGGAACGTTAAATGTTTAGAGTAAGGATCTAAAAGTCAAAACCTAGAAGGAACACGGACAAGCTTTGACAGTTAGGGTCTAGGTGTAAAATTTTTTCAGTAAGAGGCTGGAAAGCATTAGACCCTTACTACCCGGTGGTCAGCAATAAATACATTTTCACGAAAAACTGGAAATCATCCTACAATGACCCATGTGATGATCAAGTGGTAGTATGGTTATACGTTTCCTGCTTTGCTTTACGTTGAAAATTATTTTTCAATTTAGTAACATGCCAGCATATTCGTAGCAAACAGCATTATGGTAATCCTCTACCATAAATCTACGAAATATAATAAAAATTCTAAAGCATCAAAAGACAAAATGCCAAACTTCACAAGAAAATTGTGTTATTAAAGTTCCAAAACAATATTCTGAGAACAAAGAAAACCTGCTACAACCGTTCATACACACGTTCAATTCGAAGAGACTACAACTAATCTAACCACCGGGTAGTAAGGGTCTAATGCTTTCCAGCCTCTAACGACAAAATTTTACACCTAGACCCTAACTGTCAAAGCTTGTCCGTGTTCCTTCTAGGTTTTGACTTTTAGATCCTTACTCTAAACATTTAACGTTCCGTTTTTGTTTATTAATATTGTTATAAACGTGTACGTATATACGTAAGTATATATATATATATATATATATATATATATGGCTAGGGTGACATGTCTTAATAAGTAAATTGAGTAAATAATTGAGTAAATGAGTAAATGAGTAATTGAGTAAATGAGTAAATAAGTTGAATAAGTAAATTAAAATAAATATGATGTTTTTTGTTTTTTGTTTAAGAACAGCTTCGAGCGTACGTATTGTATTGCAATAAAAGTTTATATTTTAAAAAATATATACATATTTAATTTCTTTTCCAAATCAAGACTGGACCGTAACCAGCAACTTTCGCTTAGTTGCATTCCCTTTAGCTAGGAAATTCAAGTATACCTGTAACCGTCGACATTTCCCAACATTGACAGTATAAGACCGTGCCTCCTTTCCGCAATGACAGCCAGAGGTCGTGGATGAAGCGATGCGGTCGACGATAATGCGCAGTTAAGGTAGTCGTCGGTATCCGGTTTTAAGGCCTTAATGCCTTGTTGTAGGCTCCGTTATGTATAATTCATGACGTTACAGGGCCAAGGCTTTGAGATAAGTTACCCTGAGACTTTGAGCAATAATTCTACTTTAATGGCACTCAATAATCGACGTAATCTTATTAGGGTCGGCGCTGTTGAGCGAAAGAGAACGTGCCAAGAATGGCGCTCAGGCCAGGAAGGCAGGAAGAAAGACCGAAAAACCCTTTCCTCCAGAGGGGGAAGCAAAAACCGTCTTCGTAAACTTTTACTTAAGGTAGGTGTAGCGCTTTAGAATTGCTTACTTAAAAGCTGTTTGTCCAGCACTGGTCAAAGTTTCAAACGAGCGTATACGAACATGCTAAAAGAGACACGTTTTACTGCCTAACACCCATTTACATTTATGTACCAAAGCGAAAAGGCGATCAATGAAATAGTCCACTGCTTGTGGACGCTCATGGTGCAAACGTACAGACATTCAGCCATCACCGGTCCTAAATTCGCAGTAGAAGCCTTTTTGAATTTAAGTCACCAGCGAGTTTTGAACCGGCATCCTCCTGGTTTTAAGTCCACGACTCTGACAAGGAAATTATTTAAATATCAGTGTATGAAGACCGTTTTTGTAGAACAAAGATTTGGTAGCTTAGAGATAGAAGCAGTCGACATGTATTCCGATGGATCCGGGTGTGATTCCCAGTTACAGAATGACACATGAAATGTTTTCGTCCATATGACCACACATTGTGTTTCACTGTAGTCCCCGTATGCGACCACGGGTGTTTCTATTTATTTCACAACGAAATTATTCAAATATCAGTGTATGAAGACGGGGACTACAGTGAAACACAGTGTGCGGTCGTACGGGCGAAAACATTTCATGTGTCACTCTGTTCGCTGTTGGCTGTTAGTATTATTTCCAGTGATTTATGTCTATTTATTTTCTCCTTTATTGAGCCTTGTGAGTGTATGATTTGTCTTCCCTATCCATTTCTATGGCCGAGTGAATTTCGGTCGAATGGAGCCCTGGTCACGTTGTGACCTTAATAACGGGTTCAGTGAGTTATCTTTATGCCAGTTGAGGACGTGGCCACAGCGACTAAGGCGCTATGCAAGTGATCTGGGGGGGGAACTGGGTAGCTGGTTCGAATCCGGGTCATGCCACTCCGACGAAACGTAAGTGCATAAAGTTGGCTTACTGAACTACGTTATTTCTTGTGTATGATTTTCGCTGTTGGCTTAATTTCCAATTTTCCAATTTTCACTCTGGAATCACACCCGGGTCCATCCGAATACATGTCGACTGCTTTAACCTCTAAGCTACCAGAATTTTCTTCTACAAAAGCGTATTATTTATTTCCCATGGAAATATTCAAATGTCAGTGCATGGGCACCTGGACCGGGTCGGGCTTGGGTGACGTCAGGTCACTGAAAGAAAATTACGTTCCCGTCAGGAAATCAACATCCAGTTTGTTTATTTTTAAAACAATCAAATATCAAAGCTTCATAAGTATATTTACGCTAACCAAGGGATGTTATATATTCAGTGTACCAACGTGTGACTGTAGTGTTTACACCACGTGAAACCTAACTATGCCTTTCAGATGTTTTATTTTTCACATTGGCCCAAGCACAGTAGATTGTATTTGGCGTGGTATGTATGTCAGACGCAGAGCAATTGCAACAAGAATGTACCCCAGAACGACGACGCGGAATAATAATAAAATAATAATAAAATAGCGAGACTGGCAAAAAAGCACAAACTTAAAATATCAGTGTAGAAATTAAGCGTTTGTCATGGCGGTTCTTCCAGCTCTGCTGAGCATTTCAGCCAATCAAAGTAGTGATATCAGACCGAAAAAAGGCTGCCACCAAGTTGCTACATTAGTTGCCAAGCTAATCCCACCGAGTATTAGATCAAATTAATGTTAATCAAAAACCTGACCATTGCTTCAGTCCATAGCAATGGTCAAGTTTTTGATTTAACGTCTGGCAGGATTCACCACAGACTCGGGCAAGGCATTCCACCTACTGATGGAACGCACAGCAAAGCATGATTTGCCAATGCCAGTTCTGAAAGCTGTCTTTTTGAGCTTCTTTGTGTGACCACGAGTAAAACCGAATGAGTGAGTGTAGTGAGCGACTCTGCCAAGTATTGTTGTTGATGCCCTGTAACAATTTCTTATTGAAAGCTAGCAATGAATAAAGCTGAGAACATTCATTCTTGGTACGGTAGTAAAGAAAAAGAGCGAGCGTACAACAGGATGGAAGGTACTTTCAATGTCCTGTAACAATCAGTAACATTGCGTTATTCTACGTTTTAAAAGTGGTGCATTTAATCAAGTGAGTACAGCCTGATGGTTAGGGTGTCATCCTACTATTCTGAAAGTTGTGAGTTCAAATCCCAACCAATCAGTGAAAATGGGCTATTGATTTTAAGACAGGTAGTAGGTATAGCTAGCACTAGGCAGGTATAACTTAAGGGGTAATGATATACATTGCCTTCGTAGGATTTGTAAGTTATTGAAATTAGATTTTTTTATTGGCGCAAAGAAGAAAAAAATGAAAAACCTTCCACAGGAAAACTATCCTCCTATCTGGTCAAATTCGGGCAAAGAAACTGACAAAATGGCTTTTCTATGCTTGATCCACAAACAGTAAGGGAAAATGAATTAATTCAGACGTAAATACGTAAATAAATCAATAAATAAATCAGTAATAAATAAATAAATCAATACGTAAATAAATTTTATTATTCAGATATGCTGTCCTGGGATGCCCTGGGATACAAAAGGCACTGCGTTATTTCGTGGGAGCCAGGTAAACCGGCACAAATTTGACCATGTTGATTTAGATAGTACTGTCGTGGGGTAGTCCACGACAGTACTATTTAAATCAACAGATAGCTTGGTCAAATTTGTGCCGGTTTACCTGGCTCCCACGAAATTAAGCAGTGCCGTTTGTATCCCAGGGCAGCCCACGGGTACAAAATGTCCTGGCTACGTAATGCCCTGCGATGCGTAATTTCATGGGGACCAGCTAGACTGGCGAACTTTTACGCTGGGTAACTCTAGTAGCATGATAATAGCCCGGAGGAGAAAATTCTCAGGTATGGTGAGGTCTGAAGGAACCTTTATCTTTAAGCAAAAAAGCATATGCCAATGTCCGTTGACATTGAACTTAAACGTTAAACTACCTCAGCGGGAAAAGAAACCAACGACCACTGAAATAAAACGACGTTTGTGCAATTCCCCTCTCAAGGAGTGTAACATTCAAGTTCAAGGAGAGAAGTATTTAGGTTTAGAAACAGTATAAAACGATGTATTTACCCAATTTACCCCAAGCTACGTCAAAATGCCCAAGCAAAAAAAAAAAACATAAAAAAAAACAATTATTTAAGTCCGGGTATTGGGTTAATTTTTGCAAATGGTATACACAGTTTTAACAGCACTGTAATAAACCACGTTTAAGGCAATGGCAATGCATTTATGGCAATGCGTATGCTAGAAACATTCCAACAGCAGGCCTTTGTTTTATTAAAAAGTACAGTTATTCAGAGATATGTATTTGCAGGAAATGGGCAAACGGCTTCCTCTTTTGCCTTGGCGCATACACAATTCATCTCGTGAGACAGATGGCATGTCTCTTGGAAGCTTCACGAGCCGAAGAGGAGGCAGAACACGACCAGAAGAAGCAGAGGCCTTATTGAAACGTTCTTTCTTCGAGTCTCGGTCGGACATAATCCATTGTACTTATTAACGCCTGACAGCCTCCCTTCCTCTGTGCATCCAGTCTTTTGCCTTCTGTTGGATGCCTCAACGGGAAATAGGGGAACGAGGAATGCCGGGGATGGATGGGGGGGGGGGGGAGGTCGAGGCCTGCGAAACTTCCAGACAAAAATGCATAATTGAGAAGACAAGAGACATAAAAATGGAATGAAAGAGTGCCTGCTTCTCTTGGAGGACGAAAAGCATGCAAAAAGATGTCTGCTTGCCTTCTTCTGGAAGGTTCTTCCTCTTGGAAGAAATCGAATTCCGACTGGCACGGAGTGTTTCTTGCGAGTTGAGTCAGTTTTCCACAATATATTCAATAAAACGGCTGTGTTTTCGCCAGTTTTCTCTCAATTTTGTTAATTCCAAGTTATGCGTTTGTTGTCGTTTTATGACAAGTTCTTCTTCCAACGCAGTCCGCCCCCCCCCCTCCTTGATATTAAAGAAACATCAAAGGTTTCCTCCAAAGGTACCCTCTGTGGAACTTTGACTTCAAAACAACAAAATTTACAAAATAGTGCAGGTAAAGGTAGCTATGACCGAGGAAGTACTCCACCAAAAACACATGAGTTAAGGTAAATGCAAGCCAATTTCAAAACGGGGAAAAGTTAATTCTGTTTTTAAAAAAAAAGTCCTAAAGTAAGAAGCAAGGGAACAATATTTGCATGTTTTTGTACTGCGAAGTATAGATTTTGGGTTTGAAACCTGATTTCGCTGTACTTTCATTGTTTTCGCATTTGGCGCTTCTGAAAGCAAACGAACTGAATAAGTCCAGCAACTTACATAGTATGTTTACGTTCTATCTATAACAGCAGCGACTTCTAGTGAAAGGGCACGCTGAGGTTATTGTTTCTGCGTCCTTTTTTTTTTTTTTTTGCGCTCGTCAGGCTCTTTTTGCCCTCTTTTTAGCATGTCTGTCTTCTGTCACGAAGAGGATGGTAACAGAATAGAATAGAAGGGGGTCGGGTGTCGGCCAGTTGACTTAAAGCTTTTTGTAGACCCAGTCGGCAGCTGTTAAGTGGAAGGAAGCACCATCGTGTCGGACGTTTTTTTGCAGCATGAGGGAGGAAACCGGAGTACCCGGAGGAAACCCTCGTACAATGGGCCGGAAGCAACTGGAGAAAAAAACTCGTATATACACACTTCCCTTCAGCAACATCGAACCCGGGTTTACAGAAGCCAGAGATGTAAAGTCGGGACCAAGCCGCCTATCGAATCTGCCCTTAAGCTAACAGTGCTTGTGGCTATCCGTGCACCATGGTTGAGAATTTTCATTATGTTTACAATGGCTCGCCTGCCTATACAAAATCCACTGTATTAGTGGCTAAAATTTAATGGGGTTGATGGTGAATGAAAGTTTGGAGAAATGATGTATACTGAAATCTTGTCTAGGAAAAATTCGGAGGAAATATTCCAATGAGACGGACAAAAAAGGAATAGCCGTTACGTTAGCCGGATCATACGTTCGGAAAAGGAAAACGGGTTGGAATCGTAACGTTAGTACAATCGGGTTTTGCACAATCGTTGCCATGATGACACATTTCATTGGATTGTTATACAGAAAGACAGTTTTTACATTGGACATTGTCGAAGAAACAATAGACCTCTGGAGGAGACAAGTTGTAGCGATGTATCGTCGTATCAAGGCCTTCTGTGCCAAAAGCTTGACAGCAAGATATCGCGGGACGAAACTTCATGAGAAAAGTAGCTGCAGCTTAGGGGGGGGGGGGGGCCCCAGTCGCGATAGCAGGCCAGATTCCTACAATAAATTATAGGGCTTCACCCCCCCCCCCTCCAACTACATGCGGCTACTGAAAAATAAAATTGAAAAGAATTCGTGTGAAAATTGCCTTTCCAAGTTGCAGGGAAACGTTTCAAATGCACGCTGATTTCGTTAGAACACAAGGCTCCGCTCCGGACCCCACTCCCCACCTGAACTACAGGAGGCCCTTCTTAAAGAAAAATTTGCTAAATTTGAAATGAATGCCTATAAAAATTGCATCTGTAGCTAGGTTGCAGGAAAACGTTACAAATTCAGCTGATTTCTTAAAAATGCCCTAGCTTGCAGTGCGTGCTCCCCCCCCCCCCCTCCCTCACCAGGAAGGCGCCCCGAGGCCCCTGAAGTACATTCCCGGCTTTCGTCCACTTTCATTTTGCTTTCGTCCATTGTTGTATTTGTACAGACTACAACAATGGACGAAAGCAAAATGAAAATGGACGAAAGCAAGCAAAAAAAAAAAGGACGAAACCAACGTAAAAGAGCTGTAAAAACGACAGACATTATCAGCCGTGTTCCAGTAATCCACTCAAGGCCCAAGTCGGGCTAAGCAAGTCTATAGAAATATCCTCAGATGTTAGGACACTTACATTTGCTTTTGTAGTTGTACTAAAATCATCGACCCTTACCTTACATATTTGCATTCACATTTGCCCTCTCTCACTCACATTTGAGTGGATTTCTGGAATCCGGCAGTATGACTAAAAAATTTGGTTTTAACGTGGGGCACTTATTAATAGCTTCACTATCTTGTTTTTAAGTGATGTGGGTTTTCTACAACGGATCAATGTCCCCGTTAAATGAAGTGTCGGACAGGCGTGTGGAAACTAGCTTTTCCCAAGGAGGGGTGCAAGAGCGAAACGTTGGGCCCCTCCTTAACAACTACTCAATTTTTGCGACAAAGGGGCCCACAACTACAACCAAACAATAGTGGATTTTGTCCCTTTTGGCCCCCTGACTCGTGAATTTTGGGCACCCTGCCACCTGGGCCTGGGTGCCTTGCGCATCCTTTGAATTACCCCACCCTAATTACGGCAATGATGGAGAAAACAAGTGGGCAAAACGAGTCATTTTCTCTAACCGACTTTTGCGTCATTGTGCATGTACGACTGTTGGTCGTTGTGCCTTGTGTGTTCGATACAAAGATAAGTGGAAAATAAGCCAAACTCGATCGCCAGTCACTGAAATAATGTTAAACACTAAGTAATGTATGTACGCTCAATGCTGGAATATGCAAGTCAGGTGTGGTCACTGGGTCTGCTAAAAGACATTGACAGAATCGAGTCGGTGCAGAGAAGATTCACCAAGTCAATCCTTGGTATGAGACATCTGACGTATACCCAGCGGTATGTAACGTTTAAACCTTGACTCCTTGGAACGTCGACGTTTGAAGGCCGACTTTATCCTCGCTTATAAAATTTTACATGGGTTAACACTGCCTGAGCTATTGATACTTGAAATGAGTTCTAGTACAAAAACTAGAGGTCATCGTAAAAAATTGACCACCCCAATTCACAAATAAAGTTGGAGACATCACTTCTTTATGTCCAGGTGGTTCCAGCTTGGAACTCATTGCCGGAAGCCACTGTCAATGATCCTTCGGTCAGTTCTTTCCGGACTGAGACTTTTAGACAGAGCCAAGCTGGGTTCATTCCTACTTCTACCAGAATTCTGTTGGTTATAACTCGGCTGGGGATAAGTGGTCAACAGGCCCTCAACTGTGCCCTATTTGCACAACAAATGTTTTATTATTTTTTATTATAATTCTTAGGCAATTACCGTACTTTTCGTTGGAGTGGCATGGCGTGGTTCGGATCGGGCTGGCAATGGCGACCCAGTAATTCAGTAATGCCCCAAGCACTCCTCACTTGAATAATACTTTTCAAAAATTTGGGAGACGTGTCATTCTTTTTAAAACACAGAACTTTATTGACCGCACAAGCGATTCGTAATTAGTAATCGGCGATTCATAACTCGACTCAAACTCTACGACGTTACCATCGTATCATGAACTTAATTGAGGTCTGTTTTCGCTGTCAGGAGCGGATTTTTTTCTTGTTAGCTAATACTAACGCCATTATCGTTTAAAGCGGAAAAGCACATGCACGGAAAAACACTAAAACTTTGACTGCCGATGCATCGGTCGACGTCTAACAGACATTCCACGAAAGATTCCAGGAGCTTAAGTTCTGAAAAATCAGTCAAACAATTTCAGACAATAGAACGGTTCACATTCATTTGAATTAAGAAAATTTACTTGACTCGAATCTGTCATCATCCCGAGAGATGGGAAACGCAGACAGCCAGCCACCCCCCGCCCCCCCCGGCCCCCCCCCCCTTTCCCCCTTCTCACCGACTGTCACCGAAACAATATCATGTAAATGAGGCGAGGAAGCGTCCGCCTCCGACACACGCTCGATTATCTGTGAAAAATTTGTCCGCGGAAATGTGCGCAGCGGCGCGCGCAACGACAGCGCCTCATTACCCACTGGCATCCGGGGTGATGGGTCACGTGACCCAATAAAAAGACATGGCGGAAAAACGGAAGTAGGGTGGGAAGTAGGAGGGACCCGCCGGTTGACGGACAAGTGGACCGAAAAGGGCGCGCGATTAATAATAAATAGGGAAGGGAGAGAAAAGGGAAGGATTATAATTATAGTGGAAAGAAAAGTCATTATGGCGAGCGAGTGGAATTGGAAGAGAAGGGGAAGGGGGAGTTGGCGAGGGGGGGGGGTAGCGAGTCAGCTGCCATAGCTGTAACAACTTTCAAATGATGACTCAATTTAAAAATGAAGTGGCAATGCCACATGCTGTGCGTATGAAATAAATTAAAATGGCTGTCTGGTGTTCGTAGGGCAGTTAAGAAGGTCGTTATCCTTGTTGAATGCGATCAGTATTTCGAATACTTCGAGCGTCCGGAAAACAGGAGTAAAGGTTTAAAGGAAAAGCCGGAAGTAGTTAGGAAAAAATTTCTGTAAAATTTGTCTACGACGATAGCAATTTATAGAAAAAGTAGCACTGGAACTAGTTAACAAGAATAAAAAGCTGCAAAGTGCACATGCAAAAAAAAAAAACAAACAGGCAAACAAACTTTGCAGGCTTTCTATTCTTGTTAACAATAGCATAGCAATCAAAGACGAAAAGCCAAGGCTCAATGCGAGTTAAATAAATACCGATGCAAATCTATTTACGTTGCCTTTTGGACTTATATATCAGACTGCCTGAGCGGGGGATCGAACCCACGACCTTTGAAACTAAAGGCCGAGGTCCTACCACTCAGTCATACTAACGAGGCCGCGTTAGTATGGTTGAGCGGTAACACCTCGGCCTTTGGTTTCAAAGATCGTGGGTTCGATTCCCCACTCAGGCAGTCTGACGTATAAGTACAAAAGGCAACGTAAATAGGTTTGGATCTGTATTTATATATAGCGTAGCAACTTAACAAGAAAGAAAGTGTCTGACGTATTCATTTACTAGTATCGTACCCGGCTTCGCCCGGGGATTTGTTTGACCCGTGGTTGTTTCACAGTATTTGCTCGTTCACTGCAATAGTCGATTTTTGTTTGTGTGAAGGCAGTTGTAACTACCTTAGAGGTATGTGGTAAAGACAGAGAGGACGCTTCAAACAGCGTTGTATTGCCTCTTTTAAAAGTTGGGCTCATTGGGCGTAGGGGGGGGGGGACGGGAAATTATCGAATTATTTTCAATTTTGCTAGGAAATACCTAAGAGCTTTTACATGCCACGATCGACATGAGCACGAATATATTTCCAGTGCCCTTCTCTTCCCGAGAAGAAGAGAGGGATGGATTACCATTAAGCTTTGGTAACTTTAATAGTTAAGCTCGCAGTGTTAATACGATCATTGTCAGTAGCTCTGCTAATGAAAACTTGGCCAAATAGCTGTGAAGACTGACGGTTACCATACGGGCTGAATTCGTTTATCAGTGGTCATCTACAATTAATAACTGACGCACGTGACGTGAGTCCTTAATGATTTTATTTTAATTTCCTTGGTTGTAATTTCATTTTTTTTAAAGGTACATAACGCCAGTCTTAAAACAGCCACGCGCAGATCGCCATCCGCCTATGTTATCATCGCACCGTTTTAGCGAGAATCGGCGTAGTAATGCAAAACCTACTAAGATAGTAGCTGCTTTCCTCGCAGCGAGGAACGCTGCTACTTTCTCAGTTGGCATTGGGCGTAGTAAACTAAAGAGCATCAACGCAAAAAATTGTGTCGTCACTAACCGGAAAGATTTTCGTTATTTTCATATCACACTTCATAATTTTTTTAGGTTAGTATCTTATAATGTTTCTACGGCGATCTATTAGCATAAATAATTTAAAGTTTTACCGCATTAGTTTTTTAGATTTTTTGATCTCATGGTAATTGTTACCAAACGAATAAAAATTAGTACATGCACACACACAGATGAAACGTCGCGATTATTGTAAGCACGCAAAGGATCACACAATTGCAGACTGCTATTAAATAAGTTCCCAATATTCAACCGAAAATCTCGTAGACGCCACATTTTAAAACTGATTCCGCCCGCCCTCGACCTATTTGCATACTCGACCCGGCCAATAATCGCAGCCGTTGGATAAAAAACGATAACCACTCGATTTCAACCAACAACTATTACTTATTACCCTAGTAATCAGGCAAATATCAACCTTTTCACGCCTTTTTTTTTTTTCAACAAATAACGTTAAGCATTATCTGTTTTAGTGACTTTCATGCCATAATGCGACCAAAGTTTCAAACGAAGTTTTTCTGTCGCATTGTTATTTTTCCTTCGATGCCTGCAAACAACCGAACTGTCTTGGCTGTACAAGATACAAACGTCTAGCGGTCGCCATGCACATATTATATATTTTATCTGGACAGGCCGGGGGTTAAGGCTGTCGCTGAATTTTGTGGGGGTGGCACACTAGCGGCAATTTAGTTGGCAATTCGACTGCGTCCTTCTTGGGCCAGATGCCATTTTTCTTCATCCGACTTAACCCAATAAACTATCGTCTGCTCTAGCCGGCGCCGTGTACATGACTCCTTGACCGATGCAGCATGTAAGCCTTTAAGGGTGTATTTATGCACTGATCTCGGATCACATTGTGGCGTTTGGAAGTCTGTGGTGAGGCCAGTGCGATGGCAAAAATGGCGTTGACATGGTAACAAGGTTACTTACAACACAGATATCGACGACAGTGGCATGCGTAGAGCCTCCACCCCTATCCCCCCCCCCCCCACAAGAGGTCTAAGTCAAATTTTTGGTAAAAGGGTACAGTTGGTGGGAGTAGCCTAGACATTTTTAGGTGCACACTATTCTGGCTACATAAAGTTGAATTGATGTACTCGGGCACTGCCGTACCAGTCTGGAAACCTCTCTGCAAAAGTATTGTTTACTAAAAAAATTGTTGTGCTATTTTTTTCAGGTATGCTCGATCGATGAACATTTTAACATCTTTGCATGACTTTAGGAAAAAAAAAACATCTGGTCAAATAATAACATCACTGTTCACGACATCAAGATGTCAATATGTGGTAGCTTGCAAGCATCACACTCGCAGTAAAACTTGCAGACATCGCAGGCTTCGTTTTACGGTGAAAAACTGCAAAAAAATTGTTGCCAAAATAACATTTTTTTTTAAACAAAAAGGGCATTCTTCCAAAAGAGCAGGGGCAATGCCACCCTTGCCCACCCTCTCTTTGCGCGCCACTGACCTACGACTTCGTTTAGTTAAATGCTTACAGTTATATCAATCCGTGACAATAAGATAGAAGACTTCCTTCTGAGGTAACAAGTTTCTGGCCACTTCTTAAGTTCCATTATTACTGGACTGTTTCCTTACTAACCAACAGAGCCCAAACCGGAGGCCATTTTGAAATTTTAGCTTATTTCTAGCAGGGCTGTACCGGCCGGATCTTGGATGCAAAATAGCACACGCGACTGGGTTGGGCAATATGGCCGCCGAAAGCGCCGCTGGTGCGTTTGATTTGTCTTGTTGCCACTTTTTGTCAACCGAGGACGACACCTTCCGTAAAAAAATTCAGCCCTTCTTGAAACTACTGGATAAACGAACATGTCGTTATTTCCTGATGAGCTATGTACAGTCGATAAATTTAATAACTTTGTGGCAAAAATACGGAAATTTATTTACTTGTAAGTGTAAGCTATTTTCCGGGTTCGATTACTGGAATTAAGTTGGTGAATTCGTACGCTTTTTGTCAGCCGTCGCTATTTGGCAGTAGATGGCGGCACTCACCGTACAAAAATTAACCGTCGGATGCAATTTGCTTGACCAATTCCTGAACAGACCTTGAAGAAATGAAATGGACCACACTCGCACCGGCCATTTTGTCGGCGCCCCCCCCCCCCACTAATACTGTTATAGGTCGGTCCGGATAGTTTACCGGTCATGTTTCTAGTTTCAGGCCTGCAAGAATTCGTTACGATATTATTGCATGAGGGCAGGTTTACACAACGGTAATTTTCTCGCGCGCTAGAATTTACTTGGTCAATACTAAATGTCTGCTGGCAGCTTCTTGCCTTTACCGGCTTTCCAGTTGCCTATATGAACACTGCAAAAATGGTGTTGCGAGTTACAACACCTACATAATCCTAAACTCATTATAAGGACGCTCTGGGTCTTATAACGAGGTTTTAGGCGTTGTAAAGCACAACGTCTACAAACGCAACATCTAAAATCAGTCTTACAAGGACGAATATTTGTAGATGTTGCGTGTTTAAACGTCTACAGAATAGGTGTTGTAAACCATAACGTCTATAAGTATTGTAACACACAACGTCTATAGGTGTCGTAAACCACAACGTCTATACATGTTGTAAACCACACCATCTGTAGGTATTGTAAATAAAAACGTCTACAGGTGTTGTAACCTACAATGTCTGTAGGTGTTGTAAACCACAATGTCTATAGGTGTTGTAAACCACAACGTTTATAGATGTTGTAAACCACAAAGCCTACGTGTTGTAAATCACAGCATCTGTAGGTGTTGCACACCAAAACGTCTACAGGTGTTGTAAACCACAACGCCTAAAACACCTAACAAGGCACTAAATGACGTCACAAATATAATTATGAGTAAACGTTCTGCTTAACAAAATACGTCAAGGATGACTTTTCAAGTTTTAGATATTTTGTTATAGTCCATCTTTGAAAAGATTTTCAGTCTTTGGCTGAAAATACTGTCGACTAAATTGTGTTTTTATACCAGTTTTGGTAAAGTAAAATTGTGCCTGGATTTTATTGTTCAGTTAAGTTTTTGGTACTAATTTAATTATATGCCAAACAAAAATTGCAGTCCTTTAGTTTTACAGCCAAACTGCAGCCTTTAGGCTGTGACTGGATTTGCAAAATTCTTTATTTAAAAAAAATTTTTTTTATAGTGCTTTAAAAACTGTAGTTCAGCCATTTCTGCCAAAACCGCAAATTCAAATGGTAAACGCGTGGTTAAGCTGAACAGAACCCTCGAGTGCAGCAGTCTACTAATGCGCAGTAACTCTTTGGTTAAGTTTGGTACTGATGTGTAGTTAAACCATCAATATCAGTAAATGTTTGTCTTCCCCCTAATTCATTAAAAAAATGTTCTGAAATTAAGGAAGAATTAATAAAAAGTACCCAAGCAATCCGAAAACCACAACAAATGTACAGTTGCGTCTAAAAGTGGCGGTCAAACTAGAGTTCCTATGTATCGAAATCCCCGTTTTTTCGGTGTTTGGACAATACAGCCAGCTTCTTGACTCATGATCTTCATTTGCCCCGTGGGCTTGTAGGGTGACAAATCGGCAGGAACCCTTCTCACTGACTTTTCAAAATAACAAAAGAAAGATAATTGACTTACGGCAAAACACAATAAAGGCGTGCGTTGTAGGTGTTGTAAAACGCAACGTCTATTGTAGGTGTTGTAAAACATAACGTCTACTGAAGATGTTGTAAAACACAACGTCTACTGTAGGTGTTGTAAATCATAACATGTTGTGACCACAACGTGCTGTAAAAAAGGAGACAAATAGGTGTTGTGATAGACGTTGTGATTCAACGTCTATTTTTACAATGTAGTAACCATGGCAACGACGCGGACGCTAATCTTCTCCTTGTGCCTCGCAACACGACGTATGATGCGTACTGCATGACAGTGTCGATTTACTACAACAAGAAATCCATTTTTGCTGCAGTACAAAATGACAGCCTCATTGCTGAATGCCAGCTATTCAGTGGTTTGTTTTCGATTCGATAATGCACGCCGTGTTGGATTTTGAATTCTCGCTGCGAGCAGCTATTTATTCTACCGTCGTCTGCTCGCTGCGACAGCTGCTCTTTGTGCGAGAATGGCAAATTGTGGAAATTGCGTGAAATGACAACAATGTTGTAGCAATGTTTAAAATAATCACCATTGCACTTTGTTCTTTATTCGTATTGTTATTGAGAATACATTTAATTTGTGGAGTGTTCGCTACAACCCTTTGAACCGTTCGATTTAATTTGTTGTGCATTGCCGCATTCGTTTAGTAGAAACTGGAAAGTAACGGTAAATAAATAACGGTTGACTAGGAAATCGTTGCGTAAACGAACGCGCCCTAAACTCGCTGCAACACGACGCCAGTGGCACGAGCAAAGCGAGTGAATGGCTAGAAATGTCTTTAAGCATGCATCCCACACATTCAGACGGAAATTAAAGACTTTCCCAAAAAAAAAAAGTTTCCGAACCCGCTTCACGATTTTGCCTAAAGCCACTCCCGGATTAGGCGATGACCTCGGTAGGAAGATGGGGTCCAGAGAGCTTATCCTCGGTAGCTCCAGCTTCCCGGTAGGGCTTTCCGAGGGTGCGGGGGAGGGCGCTAGCTGCGTAATCCGGGCGTGGCGGAGCAACCAGCGCCACGATATACGGAGGCGACGAAGCGAAACACGGATCAGCCACTTGGCCGTAACGGGGCGCTGCCTTCGCTCCATCGTCGGTGCCGCTCGTAACTTGTAGTCCAGCCTGCCAACTGGCAAAGACCTCTCTGACCCAAGAGAAAATGAAGAACCCTAAACGACCTAAGATTCTCTCTTTCTCTCGTCTACTCCCTTTTGCTCTTGGCTTTGATAATAATTGCATATCGTGGTCGTGTGCCACAAATCTGCGCCAGGCTAGCTAGCTCTAGCTACCACTTTATAAATATAGTCGGTCGGGGAAGGAGTATCTGCAGGAAAGAAGACCTAAAATCTTCTGCTTGAAGGAGATACGCTGAAAACACGAGAAACGTGTGTGAGCACCATATCCTGGAAGTCGTTTGAAAAATCTAACATCACAATTTACCATGTGGAATATATATACACAAATTAACCCCATAAAGAAATTAAATATAAAAAAAAAAACACTAAAACGTATATTGAAAAACTGTAAAGTGCCAACTGTTTATTAACTCAAGATGTTTTTTTTTACAAAATATTTGGTGGTGATGGCCTCATAATAAACATCCTCCACATGCGCCCCTTTCGTTGCGCGGAGAATTTCCAGTCGAAAATAGATATTTTTAAGCATATCTACTGATACCGTGTTTACTATACCCTGGTTTTTTTTGTGGGCCTTTGTAAAGAACAAAGTGTACGCAAGAAAGGCAACTTGCGTGCAGGAATTACGGAACACGATCGTCCAGGCGATAAAAACGATATCAATAGACATGCTTAAAATCATTTTGGGAGAAATCGGTTTACGACTGGAATGAATGAATATTTATTCCGGGGGCCGCGGCCCGTAGCCATGCGCCCACGCACAAGTAGAATTACAACACTACAGAACCACACTACCCTACACTACCCTTTACGACTGGATAATCTCCGAGCAACAAAAGGGGCGCATGTGGAGATTTATTATGAGGCCAGCGTCACCAGAAATTTCGTAAAAAAAAAAAAACTTGTTGTGTTAAAAAAAGTTGGCACTCAGTTTCACAATATCTGTTTTGTTTTTTTTTTTTAATTTAATTTTTTTATGGGGTGAATAATTTGTGGACAAGGGTTGGTCATAAACATTTGCCTAGAGGTCCGAACAAACCCATAATTGACCTAGAAATTATTTTTTTTTATTAATGTTTGGTATCTTTATTGCTTCTATTTAGTATCTATAAACTGTGTATGACTTGTATGTGTTTTAATTTGACGTATTTTCCTATAACTTCATACAGAACTTGTTGCTATACCTGTTGACACCTTAATTGTTTTTCTTGATGGTTCTGTGTTGCACACGAGTTTACTCTGCAACACAGTTTTCCACTCTTGTAATTTCATTTCCAGTGTATCTCATGAAATGCTTTGGAGTCTAATAAACGTATAATCTATCTGTCGAGCTATCTATCTATCTATATAAACACTCCCGGGATGTGGACGTATGTCAGGACGAAAGTTACGGATAAAATGGTTGATGGATGCTGGCCATTTAATCCCACTTAGGGTATGTGGCTGCTGCGAGCCGGGGCCACTTTAATAAAATTCACTCATCCTCCAGCATACATTATTGCTTACGAGTCATTGACACTTTTCATTGTTGTTGTTTGACTGTATATAATTACATAGGTAGGTAGTAGACTAGGTTAAATTAAGCGTGAGCACTTGGGTTGTGTGACCAGTATAGACTCCGTAGAAATAAAGTTAAGTATATATAAAACCAGACAATATATGCACTCGACAGTGTGCAACAGTGTCGAGTGCAACCTGAGAGAAAGATCGGGCAAAGAAGGTCGATTGTAGCAAAGTAGCATGCAGCTACCCCACGTAATTCGTCCAGTGTTACCAAGAATTTATAGGGTTGGGGAGAAGAATTTGTGACCGAGACCCCTTCTGAAACGTCTTGGGATACAGGCGTTTATAGAGGGCGCCACGTGTTTTATGTGGGAATTTCTACTCAGTTTTTAGCCTAAAATTAAACTAAACTAAACGAAACTAGCTTATATTTAATTATTATTTAGCCTAGTTTAGTTGTAATTTAGTTTACTTTAGATTTATGCTGAAAAATGAGCAAAAATTACCAGATAGAACACGTGGCGCCCTCTGAAAACTCGGACTGAACTAATGGGGACGAATGTAACGTGTTTCAATAGGGACTCTTTAGAGTGACAAATTCTCCTCCCAAACCCTATAAATTCTTGGTGTTACTGACGGCTATTTATTACGAATGTGAGTTATCAATCCCTACACCACACTTTGCTATTACAGCGTCTTTAATTAATCATTTTCACACATATTCCACGTCAGTAATTTGTGCGCCCACTATTTGCCTCCCGGACATCTCGCAACCTTTCAGTTTAGGAGTATAGTGTCAGAAAAGAAAAAAAAAGATGCATCGTGTAATGGCGAATATTTTAGGCATACAGTTTGAGAAAAGTAACGGTTTCCTTTTCAGAGATCCTGGTAACGCTTCGATCCTCAGGAGGTTTGTGTTTCCTGCACGATAACACACCATGCTTTAAGGCAAGTGCAACACAATATCTTATGCGCGCAAGCAGCATTGACTTCTTTGGGAACTAAGAATGGCCTGGTGCGTAATTAGATCTTAAAGTGCCCAAGCATTTCGGGGCAATATTGAAGGTCACAGTAGAATAGACCCTTCGTGATTCAAGTACGAGGACGCCATATATTCTCGGGACGCACTGACGGCACACCTCGCAGCAGTTTTAAGCGATATGGAGTGTGGGTAAAAATCTTTTTGTCACACTATTACCCTCCTATCCTGAATGATTGCACGCTCTCTGGAAGGCAAATGGTGGACACACAAATTGTTGACGGACGTGGAATATGTTTAAAATTGATTAATTAAGTAATAGATATCAATGATAAATAAGCAGTTAACCGGCGATAATTGCTCGTTTGCGAGAACCAGGTAGTCCAATATCGAGGGGTAAGGGATCCCTAACCCCCCAGATATTGGAATGCCCCGTTTCGAGCAAATAAGTAATTATCGCCGGTTAACCACCTGTGGCTCACGAATATGTGTTGTAATGAGAAGGTGTGACGTCAAGCTGGCTCATCGACTTATTTGAGTTTTTAAAAGTTTGTGTTTGTAAATTTTATTTGTGAATATTAAGGAATTTTAAGAATTTTTACATGCAACTGACGTGAATTCTGAACGTGAACACATGAGAGAGCAAACTGCCACAATGTTGCAAACGGTGCATCAAACACCACGGTTTCAACTAGTATATTTTTATATACAGGGCCACCCAAAGGTCCGGAATCTGTAGTGTAGTACACATATGGTAAGGAATAGCATTTAAACAGGTCAACATTAGTAAAAACACATCACAAAGGAATAAGTTCATCACAATGTCCTTCATCGCATTTTTCCAAGTCATTATTTTACTAACTTCTAAAGTAAGCATCCTAGAATACTGGTGTAAATTGGAAGCTTATGGGAGATAACAGGAAAATATCAATCCAGAAACCAAAACGAAAATCGGTTAAAAATAGAAAGAGATACGGAAGGAACAAAATTTATGAGCAATTGCTTCACTGCTAGTCCGCAGTACACGCCCTAGTTGCTTCACTGCTTTACACGCGAGCATGCAGAGAAGTGCTGCCGCCTTTGGAGTTTTGGGCCAACCTGTATCTTCTTCTTACATTATAAACCAAAGTCTCATAGCAGAAATGAAGCAACGACGACCCCCGGAAGGAAAACCCCTACAATGAAAACTGACGATTGTGTCAATTCTATGGCTAGAAGTTGAAATTGTCCGTTGTTGCCTTGAAAAGAAGTTGAATTTGGCACATTGTTGCCTCGAATAACAATTTGCTCTGCGCGGTCATCGCAGAAGCATGTCTTAAATGACGTCACACACGAAGGATAGTTATTTTTCACACGGTACGGATTGCGCAAGCTAAAGCGATAAATTGAGAGTGAGGAGGAGGGCCTGAATGGCAAATGCCCGTGTGGGGGCCATTGCGTCTTTGACCAATAAGCATATGATTATCCATCCATTAACTGAACAACGACATCCCAAACAACAAACAAGCTCAGTCAACGTTCAGGCAACAGTGATAAATGACGTCACAAGCCAAAGCGATAAACAGGGAGTGGGGCAGTGCGTCTGTGTGAGTAACAGGAGATGATGGGATGAAAGGGGTGGGAGAAGATGGGAGGAAACTTACGGGATGAAAAATAGTCAGTAGCAGTTAATGTTCACGCAACACCGACCGAAAACTGGGAAACAACCACGGGCCAAACCAAACCACGGGCGAAAGAAAACCCCGGGAGAAGCCAAGTACGATTCTAGTAGTTTACATAATTCCTACTCACTATATATATATATATATTTAGAACACGATTATTTAATTGATGTTTGCTGTTATTTTTGCATGTGGTAATAATGCATGCGGTACTGAGGAAAATTCACAACGAAATATGCAAAACTAGCTGTAAAAATGATAATGAGAGGAAAGTTCTAAATAATCCAAATGTGATGACTTTCACTGATTTGTTTAGTTCCAGATTTCTTTTTAGAGATAAGGCCTTTAGCGATACGGCCTAACATCGTTACATATGGCAAATAAAAGTTTTAGTTTTCTTCTAAATATAACTTATACAATGTAACTTATATCAAATAAGTTATTATATTATTATAAGTTATTATATTAAATATAACTTGTTTGCACCGAATTAATGTGGTGACTTAACAATTCAAATTTCAGGGAAATATCTGCTAAGCATTTTTTTTGAAATACAACAAATAGGACTGGAAACCTTCTGTGGACTTCTCGGTTCTAAAGTGTGTGAGATCGTGGTGAATTAACACATGGCAACTGGAAATTTGTGCTGGATTACGTAGACACTATGCTCAATCGTCAACTCAACTTTGGAAAAAAGTAAGTGTTGACATATAAGGTCCTATACGGTCTATTTAAGCTGCATGAAGTGTCTCTCTTATTGGCCTCCAAGACGTTACTCTAGGATTAAATCCTCCTTCGTGTCTTCCTACAGTTTAATTTTACTAGCTCCTCACTACAAGCTGCACTGCATTTTCCAGAACCGTTTGGTGGTCGCAACCCAGCGTGTCAATCCAGCTTTCATCAAGTAAGGGGGATGGCGGCGCCTGGGTTCCGCAGCAACCAATTACCGCGCCATGGAGGTTTATAGGGCCTTTTACTGGTGAACAACTCGTCAAGAGACCGTTCTTCGAGCTGGCAATCTGGCCGAGGAGATGGGCAGAGCCCGTAAAAACTTCTTTGCCATGGGCCGCCGATGGGTTACATGCCTTGCCGCGGCAGCCTCAATTCCAAAGACTCGATGACAATAGGAAACGCATCGCTACAACAAGAAGCTTGCAATCGAAGCAGACGTGTCCAGCCCATTAAGTACGAAGGGTGAAGCTCAAGAATTACAAGCTTTATACGAAGGATGCAGCTCAAGTATTATAAGCTTTATACGAAGGATGCACCTCAAGTATTATCAGCTTTATACGAAGGATGCAGCTCAAGTATTATAAGCTTTATACGAAGGATGCAGCTCAAGTATTATAA
>JAHWFP010083198.1:0-26239 GCA_023313725.1 Lithobius niger
AATACTGAACCCACGAATATCGAATATACAACCAAATACTTAACCTGCCGAGTAAAGACTACCGAATATACAACCAAATACTCAACCTGGTGGATAACAAATACCCAAACAAATAGTTAACCTACCGAATAACGAATTAGGCTACACAACCGTATAGGCCTACTCAAGCTGCTGAATAATGAGTACTGAATATATAATCAAATACTTTACTTGCCGAATACAGAATTCATACAACAGAACAATTAAACTGCCGTATACTGAACACTTACTACTAGGATTTCGGGCAGCAATAGAGAACTCTTAAAACGAAGGCAGTTACTGGATAAGTTCTAATAACTTCGTCCAATGCTGTAATACCAGGACTGCGGCGGGCGGGGTGGAGGTGGGGGGCGTGAGGCAACACCCCCCCCCCCTCCCGAAGTGGGCGTAAGAATGCCTACCCAAGGCTTTTGTGTTATTTTTTGTTGTTTTTTTATTAATTATTTTTATTTATTGTTGTTGCTATTAATGTACTTAACTGTTTTAACTAATTTTAAATAATAATTTTGTCAGGTTTAGGGTTACCGTACAAAATTTGGAAATAAAGTTGTCAAAAATTTTACCTTTCCGTAGCCTATTATTTTGCACGTTAAGAAACAAAGTAATTTTCTTATAGGTTTGTATTTTTATAAATTGTGAGACGCAGGTTGTGTTACACAGGGCCGTGGGTATAATTTTTTGGGGGGAGGGGGCACACTGACAAATGTATGCCCCACCGCAATTTTAAGCCCCAACCGTAGCCCCCCCCCCCCCCGGATTTCGCCCAATTTCTACGATTTTTCTACGTTTGTATCACTTGTTCACTTGCTTTCGGGTAGTTTTGGCCGTGTTCAGAATAACGATACAGTGAAACCTCTTTATAACGATATTCACTTGGTCCTTGGAAAGTAGATTGTTATACCAGTTTTATTGTTGTAAGCAATCACTTTGGCATGCAAGGTTGCTTTAAGTGTGTCAAAAATAGCATTGTTATAAACAGGTTTATTGTTGTAAGAGGTATTGTTATAACGAGGTTTAACTGTACATGCACCATGTTGAGTTATTACTACAGTTTCGGTGCGTAGGACGGATCAGAGTCAATCGCCAAAACAATGAAATCATTTATTTGTAAGGTACGCGATGGTTCCTTATGAACTGGCTCGTAATTATGGTTAGGATTCCACAGCAGACTGGGAACCAGGAAGAAATGGGCAAAGCTAATTCGATCATGAAATACTGTACAACTTGAACAGGACTAGGTTACAGAAAATACGAAACAAATGAAGAGGATTTCTACAACACCTCCAAACCATGGGTAAATATTTTAAGATTCTACTCATTTCTGCCTCAAACTGCCTCTATTTAGGACAATGACCGTTCTTACTGTTGTTACGTAAGTGTAACCTAAAATCGAGGTGAACTTGAGTGGAACAACCACCACAACCATGACAATACTTCTAACAAATTTCCAAAACACTTCCAAGTTTCGCACGTATTTAACATTTTAAGGATATCTTGTATTGTAGATAAATTATTTTCACAAGAGAGTACATCGCAAATGCAGCCTATTTCCCCAACAACAACCGTTCTCTATTACGCCACTGTCATGACAACAAGCTTAACAGATTGCGTGGTACAAATTTGCATTTAAACATGTTTAACCACACTGCTTAGCTTAAATCAAACACACAAACGATCAGACTATTATCCAATTAGTTGCTTAAGCGAATATGCGATAAAAACAAGAAAGATTTGAAAGGAAAAAGCTAAGGCTCTTACCTCATTATCCGACGCCATGCTCAATACATCCCATAATAATCGTACTCTCGAAATCAATATAACCATTTTATTTCACGCGAGAAACAACGATCCTTATTTAAAACTCCAGCACAGTTTAACTTTAAAAATATATTTGTAGAATATTTTTTTTAATATTTAAAATTGAATAATTTTACGTTGCTGACATATTTTCAGTGCAACGCGCGAGTTGGAGACAGTTCAGCTCCAAACGTACAGGAGTGACGTTAAGCGATGATTAAAACTTTCTTCAGTACGCTCGACAAGAAGCTCCAGTGACGTCAGAGATGCCTTCACGAGCAGGAATTGATCAAATGATCTGATCATATGAACCAAGTTATTTTTATAATCCAAGAAAATAATACAACAATATTCTTTTATTGTACAAATGTCATTTAAGTACTGTATCTTTCCTGCACTGCAGTTTAATCTGACATAAAGCATTATAAGCATTTTAGTAGATCATCAGAATGACTAACCTTTCCAAAACGAACGACCATTCCAGGACCTTATATTTGGACGTCTTTCTAATAAGCTAAACTCAAAACCGCCAGAAATGTTTAGTAACAATCAATGCCACATGAAAAATAATTACATTGTATCACTGAGATCGTAACAAGATGTAAGCTGATCAGACATATCCCTGTAGTATATCCTAAACAAATCCAACGTAATTTATTGATTTCATCGTACTGGTTTTAGAATATGCTAACTTGAACCAGTTTAATCTTAGAAAACTCTACAAATCTGGTATTTGTCATACCCACCCCAAAAGTGGAGGTAACGTTGTGTATTAGGTACGGAGCCCTGTCAAAAAAGAAATTATATTATGTTAAGAATTTTATAGAGAGCAGAATATTTCTTATTTTTATAGCCATTAATATAAAAACTTTTTTCAATAAACTACTTTCGTGTTCAAGGACGTAATCTAAGTCGAGAGTATAGCCGGTACGCGGGAGGCTGTGTCTGTTTTGAAACCGGCCTCACAACTGTTAATTTTAAATTTACTTGTTTTTGTAAGTATAAAGTCATATTTAACTTATACCGTGTGCTCTTATCAGTATTCATGAGCCATCCGAAGATTGGGTCACCTGAATTGGTTTTATTATACATGGGTTTCTTTTAAACAGTGTTTTACAGTATGCCTGCTGGAAGTTTAGACGGGTTGCTGGATGGGCAGTACATCCTGCATGAAACCATAGGCAGAGGTAAATGATTTCTATTGACATTTTTTTATGCTAATTTAAACCGACACGTTCACTAACGTTCTACCATGCGTTTATTCTTTGTATGAAGTTTGATCAAGCCACACTGGGTTTGTCATCTTGGATAGTGGTGGACATGCCAGGCGAGCCATGTGTGGTCCCCGCACTTGTTAAAAGATATTATTAATATTAACGGGGTTCAGAGACGTTTTACGAAATTATTAAATTCGTTCAGAGAACTGCCTTATCAAGAGAAGGCTATGACGCCTCAAGGAGGATTTAATTCTAACATTCTTAGTCACTCGTAACAAGGTTAATTTAGACTAAACAAACGGCTTCATGGAGCATCTATAACAAGATGCCTCAATTTTAAGTTGTAAGTTGTTGTCGATAGACTACACTGCCAGAAGTTTTTCAACTTTTTCTTACTAATCGTGTGGTAGCAGCTTGGCACAGCTGGCCTACTTATTTCGTTAATGCCACCTCTGTGACTGGGAAATTGGACCTCTCTAAATTTTTACATTGCTTTTGACAGTTGTCTTTTTAACTTCAGGCCAGGAATCGGTGGTGCGCAGACCTGCCTTGAACCAGATTTCACTTCTCGTGGGAATCAAAATTCAAATAATAATAAAAAAAGAAAAGAATAATAATCCTGCTTAAAACCGCTTTTGGTGCCCCACGCTGCTTCCAATATTGTTATCCAATTGCTTTAGTGTTGGACAAACCATCGTTAAACTATTCTCGAACTTGGGGACAAGTATCTTCTCATAGCTGCCACGCTAATCACATCCGCTATAACCTGGGATATGACTAGCAGCACCAGCACACTCTTTTCAAGTTGAATCGTGCACCCATGCAAATTAAAATCAGTTTTTTTTGTGAAGGTGAAATGAAGGATCATGCTCAATTCTTGTATGTGCAGAACCTATCTGTGTACTAATGTAGTCATCTTCTGTGGTGGTGGCGCTGTGATCCTTTTGTCCCATGTTTGCTTACGTGAATATATATGTAATAATTTGTCCTAGACCCAATTCCAGGAGTGGTCCATTACCTACCCCCAAACTGCCCACAGACGCATATATCTAATAGAAAAGGAGTTACTCTCGTGAGCCATTTAAAGTATTACAGACTAACGGTTTGTGGCTCGTGCCAGCGAACTGCTGCTACTGTACATATCAGGTCACTGTGTACCGGTCATGCAGGTGCACTTCTGTGTAATGCTCAAACCGAAGTTTGAGGCACTTAACCACCATTCCACAGTAAAGAAGGATGTGAACATTACAGTACAGTACTGACTTCTTAGTGGTGGTGTCTCATAGTCCTCGGAGCATCCGGATGAAAGGTGTACAGTCACAGTATAATTTTGAAAATTGAATAATTCGGAAAAATAATTAGTAGCGTATAACTGTTACTTCATAACGTATTTGCTATTTAGGGTATTTTTGTAGCATACAGTATTCTGTGTCAAAGTTTTTGTAGTAAAGATTTAGGTAAACTGTAGCTATTGTTTTCTTGATCTGCTCAGATCTTTTTCGCCTTTTGTCACCTTTTTTTGGTATGCTAAAATCCACGGTAACTGGCGCTGATTGTTCGCTGAATAAATAAAAATAAATAAATAAAATTAAGAAATTATTTGAAACTGTTTACGAAATACCTAAATAAATTTATTAGTGATAAGGTGAGTGTCGTCAAGATGTACTGGCAAAGTGGATACTGCTACTGGATTAGCATTCGAGACAGTTGTTTGGAAACCATGAATTTTAATGAAATTGTATGCTGATAGTAGACAGTTAAAGTGTAGTAAACTGCTTTAAACTTTGAACCGTATTTTGTTTCAGGTGGTTTCGCAAAAGTTAAACTGGCTACTCATGTTTTAACTGGGGAAAAAGTGGCGATTAAAATAATGGATAAAGAATGTTTAGGGGTAAGTGTACATTTCTTTATAATGGTACAGTAAGGAAATTAATGCTTTAATTAAGAAAAAGAGAGAACTTGCGTAAGCAGTATTGCTGGAGCCGTGAGCGGGACTCTGTGCTGCAAAGAGAATGGAAAATTAGGACGCAGCCGCTTGAAAACGGCCCAGCAAATACCAGAGGACACTTGTGCACAAATTTAAACTCAAATGCAGTCATGGGCTGAGATGTAACCGGAGTTTTAAAAAGCCGTTAGAAGTGCTTGATGAAGACAGCAGCTAGTTGTCGAAAATTTACAAGTTTCATGAGTAAGGGTGGCACGATACAATTGTTGTTTATCCCGATAAAACTATTTGAATTATCGCGATAATCGATAATATCTCGATTAAACAAATTTTGAGGCTGGAACAACCATTTAAATTTTTTTCATTAAAAACCCTTGGCCGAAGCATACAGGGCTACCTATGTGAATTGTGTGGCACTTGCCGTTTGGCCAGTGGATGTGAAAATGCCATTGTTCATTACTTCCTCGCCATGTAGAAACAATTTAGCAGTTGTGCTGCTATTTCAAGCTTAAATGTTGTTTGCATTAAACTAACTCTCCAATCAGCTAAAGTTGTTAGCAACAGTATGGTATACTTGGTTGGAGAGCCCCTGGAATTCCGCACGCAACGCCACAAACCGCTTGTTTCCAGGCAGTTGTGTAGGAAGTGGGGACTTCACGTGGCAAGCTCGCTGGATCGGCCTGGACAAATCGGGAGGCTACACAACTCGCGTGGTGGGCCTGCAAAAATCGGGAGGCTATGCAACGCACCAAGTTTCGAGCATGGCAACGAACGAGCAGACGACAACGGTGAAAACAACAGGGATGTAAACAGAGTCCAAACTAACTTTAAGGTCTGAGGAAGATAGTAGTAAACTATCGAAAATTCGCTAGACAGTGTGAGTGTCTTCTGTTGTGAAAGTGTGCGTTTTTCTGGTGACTTTTGTTTGTTTCTAGGTATTAACGGTTTCCGAGATGTGACAATTTAAGCATCGAGGTTTGCACAATAATTCGATAAGTTGGAAAAAGTACGATATGATAATCGACGAAATTTTTTATCGCGATATTATCGAATTATTGATTATCGTGCCACCCCTATTAATGAGTGTCTAAGACGTATATAGAAAATGTTCCATGGTGTCCCGGTAACCAACCTGAAGCATCCCAGCTTCATATAGTGGTTACCCATGTTAATGTCTAATTTTCTCCCTTGGCCGTCCCTCTGGTCCCTCAACCGTCCCGGTAACCACGTTACCAGGTTACGGAAGATTTCCATATACGGTCTAAGATTTTGAAAGTGCGCGTATTTAGTGTGGAATTCATCTTATGACATGTGCGATTTCAAAGTAAATCGAGTAACGGTATTTTCGGACAAAACAAAAGTTTTTTTTTTTATGAGTCAATGAGGTTCACGAAAAACTTCAGTTTAAGTAGGCTATCTCTCTGTAAAATGATTTTTTTTAAATTGTATATTGTGTCCTGGAAACAACCTTCTGTTTTTTAATTGGTACAAGTGTCAGGAGTTTAAAAAGCCATACTTAATTATTATATTGTTTAAAAATACGCTAATTTCAAAACTCAATTTCCTGTTGTTGAGCGAATTTTGAATGAAGTTTTCTTATACGATGATGTAAAGTCTCAACTCGTTCGTCTTCTTCAGACAATGTTCAGTTGTGCCCTGTTTACATTCTGCTGTCAGGTAGTGGGTTACCGAGTTTGAATTGTCTGCTTTTACCCACTGATCTTTATAAGGCCCTGCTGGGAAGAGGGTTAGAACGACTGTTCCATCTTTTTCGCAGTTGGTCAGCCAGATTCAGGTTGAGGAGGTGTGCCACATGAGGGTAAGCAGGCGGCTGGATGTTCACAAGTTCATATTCGAGAAAAATCAAGTGCAACTCGTGAATATCCAACAGCCCGCATATCCCAATGTGGCAACCTCATCCATCTAAATCTGGCTGACCAACTGAGAAAAAGATGGAACAGCCATACTAATCGTCTCCCAGCAGGCTTTGTAAAGATCATTGAGGAGGCGCGGGCAATTCCAACTTGGCTACCACCACGTGACAGCGAACTATAAACCGAGCACAGCTACGCGAATTAACACGCAACAATATCGTAGAAGAATATTTTGTTGAAAATTAGCTCCTCAGCAAATTGACTTTTGAAATTAACATATTTTTAAACAATATGAATTGTACTGAATTATTAATGTAATGACTAGCCATTCCGAAATATTAATGCCCGAAAAAACCGTTACTGGCAATGCTATGAAATTCACTCATCGTAAAATGGATTTAAAACTTTTCGCAAATACGTGAGTGTCTCCAGTTTTGAAAGCGTGCGTTTTAAAAAGTTTTAAAAATATTAATGTTCAAATAAACCTTTACAGGATGATCTGCCTCGCATCAAATTAGAAATTGAAGCTATGAAAAATTTGAGCCATCAGCACATTTGTAAATTGTATCAAGTAATTGAGACGGAAAAGAAAATACTGATGGTGCTAGAGGTAAGTAAAACCAAATATAATAAACTGGAGTAAAGCAGCTACATAAGTTCTTGAAACCGGTTCAGAGTAATAGCTCTCCCTACATATTAGTTAGTTAGTAGGCTAGTAGAAACAACTGACAGGCATTACAGGGCCCAGAGGTGTGTTTTATGTTGGGTGTTGGATTTTAGCAGCATTTTTGTTTTTCCTCATGCTATTTTGTGCTGGAAATGGTTATTGTGGGCTGCTATTCCATTTTCTTTTGACATTTTTCCTTTTCGATGTCTGCAAGCGGGTCGAAGAGCACATGGCAGACGTTAAAAAGATAAACAGCCAATGAAAATGGATAGCAGGAGTAACAGAATATCATCGCAGCTTCCAGCTCAACTATAGCATGGGGAAAAATACAAAAATGCTGCTAAAATCCAGCACCCAACATGAATCACACCTCTGGGCTCTGGAATGCCTGACAATTCAACACTTCCAAAACAACAACATGGAGGATATAAATGCTGAAGAGTCCAGCATATAAGGAAATCTCAAAAGATTACCACACCAGAGTTCTCCTCTGGTTTCACCTATAAGTGGAAATCCTTCCCTCACCATCAAAGCAAAGTGATGATAGTCACCATAGCGAAGAAGAACAGTAACACGCTACCACCAATCCTATTGGTGATAGTGTGTTATTCTTCTTCGTGATGTTGACGATAAGCCACTGTAAACGGCGGTTGCCGATCTTTCGGTAGTAACCATCACCATCAACTAAACTGACAGTTGGCTCCTGCAGCGCATTTTTCAAAACTCTGTTGTATATGTAGTGACTGCACCTAGTGCCTGAAGAAGACAGATGACTTTTGTTTAAAATAAAAACACTGGTGAATCCAGCCAAAAATTCGCTGTTTAGAAGCAGAATCTAAAACTTCCAGTTAGGCAAAAGCCTACAAAACATTGTAATAAAAAGAGACTTGTTTTGACGTTTTAAGTGGTTTTAGCAAAAACTACAAATTTGTCAAGAAAAGGTGCGTAGGAGCTAGATTTCTTCAGAATTTTGCATGGAGAATTACCTCTCCTATGATCACTGGTTCCCTTACTTTTATTGTTGTGCTCTATCTACTGTAATGTTTTGCATTAATATTTTATTATGGTGCTAAATGCACGTACAATTAGGAAGTTGGTTGTGACTTTTCATATGCTACTTTTTTATACCGGGTGGGGCAGAAAGGACGGAATACCCTTGGCAATCAACGTTGGTTAATGTTAGGATAATGAAACTTTGCAAGGTATGTAGGCGAACGGGGGGCCAACTACCCATGAATCGATCACTGACCTTGACGCATATTTTCAAGGTCGTCGTGATGGTAACTTTTTAACTATGCTTCGTAGAACTGCAGTTTAAATTAGAAACTTGTAGACATTGGCAAGGCATGGCCATTGCAAAAAAAAAACAGAACGAAATTCAGTACGCTGGTTTAGGAGTTACGAAAATTGCAAGCATCATTTTATTGTGCTGACCGAGTGGCTTTCGTGCCAAACAGTGAGTGTAAAGTCCAGTGGTCCTCAAAGTACATGAAGCATGCTTGGAAACAAACAGCAACTGACACACTGATGACTAAACACTAGCTCAACACAATCTGCTACATTTACACATATAAACAGAATGGTGCTGCAAACTACAGCATCTTATGCAAGTTGGCATAGTTTAGTCACCGTGGTCGTCTAGAAATGAAACTAATGTTGTTCCTCCCTCAGGTTAACATTTCTGATTTTGTTTCAGAGCTGATCACGGTTAATGAATTATGCCAACTTGCGTATGCTGCCAACACCATTACCTACCTATACAATGCATGGTGTACGACAGAGCCTAACAGAACTGTTTGGCAGAAAAGCCACTCGGCCAGCACAACAGAATGATTCTTGTAATGCCCGTAACTCCTAAACTAACGTACCGAATTTCGTTCTGTTTTTTGCATTGGCCATGCCTTGACACTGTCTACAAGTTTCTAATTTACACTGGGGTTCTACGAAGCGTAGTTAAAAAGTTAGCATCACGATGACCTTGAAAATATGCGTCAAGGTCAGTGATCGATTCATGGTTAGTTGGCTCCGCGTTTGCCTACATACCATGCAAAGTTTCATTATCCTAACATTAACCATCTTTGATTGCCAAGGGTGTTCCGTCCTTTCTGCCCCACCCTGTATAGAATTTAGGCAATTTTGTTAAACCTGTTATGCAGTATGACAACAACATATAATAAAATAATAAATAAAATGCCAGATCATTTTGAAACCGATTAGATCTGACAACCAAGATTTTTTCTTTGCATGGCCTAATGTGCGTACAAGTTCATGTTTCCTTCATGTTGGATTAAAAAATAAAGTAGTTAAGGCCATGCAAAAAAAAATTTTTGGTTTACGGGTGAGGTCGCAAATTGAAGCACTAGGTAACCAGGCATTTTATTTTTTATTTTAGTTAACTGACCACATTTCTTAGACATTTATCTAGCTTAAAGCCGAAATAATGTACAGTCAGCCAAAAAAAAGTAAAATATTCTGCTAATATGTGATCTAGTATTACAAATATTTTAGTTTTTACCAAATAACCTCTTAGTGGTTTGAGCAAGAGGTTTGTAATTTGCACCATTAGAACGCTAGTTTCGAGCCGGTGAAAATGGTATACTGGAATGTCAAAAACGGTCAAAATTTGGCGAATATATGATTTTTAGCAGGTGGACCAAGACTTGGATAAAAAATTTTGACCCGCGATAATGTAAGACACCCGTAGGCGCCTGTAAACCAAACAATTAACTTTGCATGGCCTAACAGTAGTTATTTTTTACAAAATATTTTTGCCCTTTTCAGCATTGCCCTGGAGGAGAACTGTTTGATTACATTGTTGCCAAAGACCGGCTGTCGGAACAAGAGTCCAGAACTTTCTTTCGACAAATCGTTGCTGCCATTGCCTACATCCACCAGCATGGATACGCACACAGAGATTTGAAGCCTGTAAGTTTGGTATTGGCCTTGTCCTTAAAGTGTTTTGTTATTGAAACCCGTGAGTAAGGGTAATTGTACAGTACTTCACTGTTAGTAACTAGCTTAGTTTGTTTTTTGTGCAGTGCAAGATTAATTAAGTTTAGCTCGCAAGTGGAATTTGTGTTGCGCCAAAAAGTTCACATACACCATTTACATGTTTGTAAAGTGTCAAAGGAGCAATTTTACATTCAAACTTTTAATTGTGTGGCTGTTGGGAGTTTAAAAGGTTTTACGGTTCCTTGTGACGGGGACCAGCTTGCAAGTCTGCTGTAATGGGTTTCATACGGTACTTGGGAAGGAAGGCGTTTATTTGGTCCAAATCCTCAAAACCTTGCTCAAAACCGCCTGTTACGGTATGATCCCGAAAGATGTCTTGAGCAAATGTTTTAGGCGATTCGGGGAGTTATCTTTGCGGCAACTAATATTTTACAGTGGCGCCTAACACTGGCCACTAGCCGTTGCGTGCAAAAATTGCTAAACAACACCTCACAGGCTCACTCCATCATTCAGAACAATCTGCAACCGAAACAAAACACCAGTATGTTTCATTATGAATTTCATTTGATTCACTGAGCTTCTCAAGGGCCCATACAAAATTCTTTTTAGTTTGTGTTGCTTGGACGAATGCTTTCTACAGCTCGGATGTTTTGTATGGTTAACTGTAATTTTTAATCCAGTTCAGACATCGGAAAGCAATTTATTGTATTTAAACAAGGAATACATATTTCTCCTTCGTAGATGACTCCTCACTATGTTACCTCTTTGTTACAAATGGGATATCCCTTTGCTTATCCATACTCATTTGCATACAATTAACCTAATTTATGCAAAACTTACATCACCTGCCTTCTCGTCCCACCTTATCTCCCATGCCTATCTCCCCACTGTTCTTTTGCGTACGGTACACTTCGGACGTGTTTGTAATTTGGTGCTACAAAAACATTAAGTTGATGTGATGAAGCTTTTTCCGTCTAGATGGTGCAACATTGGTTTTAGTTGGTTGACGACAACACCGTAAGTTGACCGTTTCTGGTTCTAAGGAATATATCAGTTTGAATGTAAATTTGTTCTGGGGAATATGTAAACTAGACGAATTAAGCAGCTTAGCTGCCTTCCTGTTCACGGTTTAACGGCGGGAGGTGAATTACCCGGTAGGCAAAGTGTAAAAGCGAGTGTGAAAACAGGGACTCCTGTTTGTTGCAGTATGAGCGTTTCGCACTGTGGAGAATAAAAATGGTTAGGCGTACGAGCCATGTATATGGGCCAGTCGCTCTCGTACTATGAAAGACGTTGTATCCATTGACAGTCCGCCGGAGTAGGCCTTTGGCAATAGTTGGGTCATCAGGGCCATGTAATTTACGTTGTTTCTGTCACCATAGTTTGGTGTGGTAGTTGCCTTTATGCCATGTGAGCTGTAGGGTAGGACTTGGGTGCAGATCCTGCCTTGGTACTGGGCTCGTGGTGTGGCTTGGCATCCGGACCTGGGCCGGGTACTGTCAATGGCTACGGGACTGTGCAATGGCTTATATGTGCCAGGGTTCTCAGGTTCGGATATTGGCCTATTAGGGCTTCTTCGCTTTACGTTTTCGCCGTTGTCTGGGTGCTGGGTTGGTGGTGAATGCTACTACAGTGTATACGTAATGGAGGTCGTCTCTTAGGTACAGGAAACTGGGCTGGCCGAAGCGCCACAATTCAGAATCTGTCCCATCTGTAACAAAGAGGTAACACAGGAGGAGTTTACGAAGGAGAAATGGTGATTCTACCAGAGAACTTGTTCTCGCAGGAGAATCAAAGTTCTCCGAGTAGAATCAAAGTTCTCCGAGTAGAATCTGACGACACTGTAACCTTGATTTCCCGCCCGCCTCCTTGGCACTTCTTTGTGGCTCAGATGCAAAAGACATTGGGGGAGATAGGTGGGACGAGAGGGCAGGTGACGTAAGTTTTGCATAAATTAGGTTAAGTTTTACGCAAATGAGTATGGATAAAAGGTGCTGAAAGCAAAAGGATATCCCATTTGTAACAAAGAGGTAACACAGTGTCGTCGGATTCTACTCGGAGAACTTCGATTCACTTGCAAGAACAAGTTCTCTGGTAGAATCACACACCCCCCCCCCCCCCCCCGAGTTTTTCCAAAAGCCCAAAAAAAAAAAAAAACAAGTACCATAAGGCCTAACAAAGTTAAAAAGATGATTCGTAGGCACTGCCTCACCACCTAAAAAGCACCGCGTCAGTCATTTTTTTTTAAGGTTTTCTGTCGTACTAGGCACAGTTTTCCGCCATTTTCTTAATTCTGGCCGATTTTGACGTTTCACTATCCCCACTTTAATAGTTTCAGCGAGACTCTTTAATTGGCCATAAAGTTGGGGTGTGAGAGCTCAACTTTTTTACATCGAGTCGAGTTTGGGGGTAGAGAATAGCCAGTTTCAAGCAAGTTCATGTTTCGAAGGTGATATTGCAGGTTTTATAATTGCCATGTGCTAAAAAAAAATTAATCATTTTTTCCTGCAGCGCAAACATATACATATACTTTCTGTTCCGTCTTAATGGTAAATTGGTAACGAGTTTTGCACACACGTACTCTAACGTTAATGGATTAAAGTGTTGAGAAGTTGGTTAGTACAAAGTAAAAACGAATTACACTAGGTTACACATTGATAAAAAAAACAAGAAATTCCACAATAGGTATGAACAATTTCAAAATTAAGGTACAACCTGTATATAGCTAATTTTTGACAGACTGCTGGGAAAGTCTGTCTTCTTCAGGCACGCACAGAAGTGAAGGGTTCTTGTCTTACGTCTTTGTAGACGACAGATTTTCGGAAAACAGATGGAACATTTTTGGTTCGATGTGACATTTTTAAATCGAACATTTTAATTGGGCGCTTCACGATACTCTCAGTATTTGTCAGGCCGGCTCTTCCATTGTTGAGTGCTGCTCGCAGAAGTCATCTCTCAATAGGAATTGAATATTCTGGTTGAAGGGTTCCTCAGTATTCATTAGGATAGCTTTGTTCCGGAGATGTTGCTATTAGCTATGAATTCTAGGCTTCTCAAATGACAATTGAATGACACATGAGAAACAGCAACGTGGAGGTAAGCTCACATCCAATCTTGTGCCTCGTCTCCATGCTATGTACTGCGATGCTGTCTTCATCCGCTTCATTCTTGGTGTCGGCGTGTACTGTTTTATCTTCGTCCTCACGCCTTTCGGTGTCTGGCTGATATATACAGCTTCGCAGTCATTGCACTGGACTCTATAAATCTCCGTATGAATATTGCTTGGGTATCTTCTCCAAGATAGGCCCTACTATCCACCTCCTTGTGTTGCCTCCTCTTCTTATTCGTCACTCGATCACGTTGTTGGGGAGGGCCATGTTTTTTCAACAGTCTCGCCTTTAGACCTTTTTCATTTCACTGGTAGGACTCAAAGCCACGTTTTCTCAGCACCAACTGAATGTTCTCGCTGACCCAATGCTCACGAGGGAGTTCATAGAGCCCCATGCAATGACTGTGAGACTGTATATATTGGAGAGAGATGTAAAGGGGTGACGACAAGGATAAAATGGCACATGGTGAAAACCAAGAATGAATCAGAGGAAAACAGCATCGCAGCACATTGCATGGAGACGAACGAAGCGTGTGCTGTTCGGCCGTCTTTTGAGGAGCCTAGAATCCCTAGCTATCAGCAACATCTCCAGAACAATGCTTTCCTGGTGAACACTTCTTGACCCTCCAGCCGAAATATTCAATTCTTGCTTAGTGATGACTTGTGCGAACGGCTCTCTAAACAATGGAAGGACTGGCTTTACAAATACCAAGGGCATCATGATGCGCCTGTTTGAAATGTTTAATTTGTTACCCGAAAAAATATTCTCTACAAAGATGTAAGACAAGGACCCTTCACTTCTGTGTGTGCTGAAGAAGGCAAACGTTCCCTGCTTGTTAGATCCTGGTTGTATTTTAATTTTTAATTTGTCGTAATGAACTTTCAAAGTAAGAATCATATTGGAAGTTTTTATGGCATCAGTTTTTGAGAATCACCTTTTTGACTTTGGTTTGCAGGATTTAAGCTTTTGATTATCTTTTTCAGGAGAATCTTTTATTGGATGAAGAACAAAATCTAAAGCTGATAGATTTTGGTTTATGCGCTAAGCCAAAAGTAAGCTGTTTTGTTTTGCTTGTTGTAGCTTAGGTTGCAAGTCGCAATAAACAAGTATTTGTTCAACTTTTGTTTTTTAGGGTGGCATGAATTCCCATTTGGAAACTTGTTGTGGCAGCCCTGCGTATGCTGCTCCAGAACTCATCAGTGGTCAAGCATACAAAGGCAGCCAGGTAAGTTTGTGTAAACCCACAGCATCTGCCTTACAGCTGAACCGTATCTAGAAGCTCACCCACCAAGTTCAATTATTTGCTTTCAGTGGTGCCCGTACAAAGCAAGTCGTAACATAATACAGTATATTAAGGCTGTACCGAACGAGAATTTTTCAGCCGAACCGAACCAAACTGAACAAATCTTAAATAAGCCGAACACCGAACATATCCGAACCGAACAAAAATGTACCAAACCAATCTTAAACTAAAATGTAAAAGAACTCAGTTCACAAAGATTCATCAAAGCACAAGTTTCTTGACAAATGTAGGTATTTTCACATAGAATTGTAAGTCCATAGATGTTGGAACTCTGTTTAAATATAAAAAAATCTTCACTCTTTTTACGTTTTCCCTTATAACGTCTGAACCGTTAGAGCTAGGAACTTGTGGTTTGAACCAACAGAAAGCTGGCAAAAAAACCTTCAAAATGGTGTATTCAAACATCAAAATCCGTCGATTAAAAGTGGAAATATGTTCGGTTTGGTATTTTGCATTTGAAAGACCGAACACCGAACCGAACACCCTCTGTTCGGCCATGTTCGGTTCGGTTTGTTCGGTTCGGTACAGCCTTACAGTATATACATCAGTATTTGGGCGAAGGCTAGAATCTGCTTTTTTTTTCGACCATTTAATCGGTATTTTCTGGAGTTGAATGCTAAATACTGATGCGACAAAATGCTTAAATTTTGTAGATCGACAACGTTTGCTAAGTAAGCAACAGAAACTCTTTAGGGTCACCAGTGCCATAGGGTTGGTCCGAGGGCGGCCATCTCTTGGTGCCATACTGTTTTAATGCCATGGGTGTAGGATTTCAATACGAAAAAGATGCCCAAATTTAAATCAGTTTGTATCATTTTATCCTTTTTGAACTTTTTTTTAATCATGATTGTTGTTGAGGTTATACGTATCACATGGTATCGTATGGTTTTCTAGTATATCCTTTACTATGTAATTTTATTGGGTATTTGGATGACTGCTGCACGAATTTTTATTTATTTCTAAGGCTGTACCGATACCACTTCTACCGATCCGATCCGATACCGCATGATATCTGTAAAACCGATACCGATGCTGATACTGATTTAATTCAAGACGAGACTTCGTGTTGCACTGTTATTTTTGGAATCGTGACCGTCTGAAGACTGGGAACACAAAGTTCTCAATGCAGATAATGATTTTTATTCAGGATGAAACCTTGTGTTGCACTTAAATTTCCAGAACTGTGGCAGACAGCAGGCCGGAAACATGAAACTCTACATCATCAAGGGTGAAGTGTGGTATCTGCAAAGGAATCTCTAAGAAATACAGATTCCGATCCGATGCCGATACATTGAATATCTGCAGATTTACCGATACGGTATCTGCATCTGTACAGCCTTATTTATTTCCCATTCAGGTGCTAATAACAAAGTTTTAGATTCTGGTGCAGATTCTGGTTTCCCATTCAGGTGCTAATCCGGTTCAGATTCTGATTTAATCGATCCGTACCTACAACGCTTTGTATGAATCAGGGTGAATACAATATAACTAATGCATATAACTCGCAATTACTGGGAAATTAAAGAGGCTAACTACTGGAAACATGACGTTATAATAAATATCCTTGCACCATGTGAACCTTGCCGTATTTAATGATACTTTTTTTTCTTTCCATTAGGCCGATATTTGGAGCATGGGTGTTTTACTTTATGCGTTACTCTGTGGATTTCTACCTTTTGACGACGAAAATATGGCCTTTCTGTATAAAAAAATTCAGGTAACGTTTGATGTGCTGATAGTGCCTGTAACTGGACACCAGCCTTATTGCAGAGTTGTAATTTTTGTTTACTGTTTACTTTTAGCTTGGTGTGTACATCACTCCAAAATGGCTGTCTCGCAGCAGCAAGGAATTATTAGAACAGCTGCTGACAGTAAATCCCGCATTTCGCATCACTGTTAAAGAACTGTTGGATCATCCTTGGATGAGAGATGGTTATGGCTTCCCCGTGGAGTGGACTAGTCAGTACAAGGTTAGGGATCCTGCATGAAGCTTGATAATAATGTATCAGCTAAGGTTCGGCCGATACCAACTTTGAATGATACGCTCCGATGCTACATCACCGATATCGATGCCGATACTTCAATGCATTACTTCCAGTAAAGTTAATGTTTCTTCAATATTCAGAAACAAAATTTGATACAAAATTCCAGATTTCAAAGCTTTATGAGCAAACACCTTGCAGTAAAGTGTGTTTTTTTGGAACCTGTTTTTGGTTTCTGTTAAATAATTTGAGAACGACAGAAGCTATCACTTTAAAATTGGCATCATTGGAAAGCTCTCGAAAAAACGGTTAAAATGGTGTATTGGAACATAAAAACGGACAATTTTTGGCGAAGATATCGCAAAAACCGACATTTGACCAAAACAGCCGATGTGACCCGATACCTATGCCAATATCGGTGTTGGCCGAGCCTTAGTATCAGCATTGATAGTCTGGTGCAGCATTTGTTTCATTACATGTGCACAGGGATGTGCGGATTCAGCTTTTTTTTGCTGGGGGGGGGGGGGGGCTCGTTGAATATTTGAGTTAAGTCTTACAAAATGCTAAAGACGAATTTGCCTAATGTTGCTTTGCAGCTTCATCATTCTTACTGCCTAGAACAATATAAAGTGTCAGTGACGTGTGTTTAAGATGGGTTTTTTTTTTTTTTTGCCATGACCAAAGAACGTCTTAGTGGAAATAAAATGGTGCTGGGTGTGGCAAAAGTTTGGTTTCCCCAAAGCAGAAGGTACTCATCCTTTCTGCAACACATTTTAAAATTACCGATTTTTTTTTTTCTGTGAACTCACACACAGCTTGTTACGAATGGTGGCTTCCCCTTGCTACACCAGTTCACTTTCGTTTGGTTGCGATTTGCTGCAGTCCTTTTTCCCTAGTTTTCCAATTACGATTTATGATTACAATTACGAAAATGCTTATTACCAGTACTAAATGAGTAAATGAGTAAAAAAAAGATGATGTGGTGCTATTAACGAGATGAATAAAGGATTGGAGGGAAACGTTTTGTAAAAATTAGCGCAGTTTGTAAATTTGTTTAAAAAAATGTACCCGTCATTTTCTTTTTGTGTGACGTACGCTCATTGTGTGACTAAAGTCGCACATCGCACCACATTCTGCTTTGGGGGTGTAGTTCTCGCCAGACATAACGCTGCAGCGAGGAGAATGGAAATTACTTTTTTGACCTTTTAACCCTTTCCTTCATATATACGCTTGTTTAATCGTTTCCTTGATTCACAAACATCAAATCTTTGCGCTTTGCACGTCAAATTACTGCAGTTTAGTTACACGTTTAGTTGCAGTTATTTGCACGTCAAATAAGCAGTTTAGTTACATATTTTAAGTCATGGTATCGAAGTAGCGTGGATATTTTAGAATTAAAAATAAAAACTTGCGAATAGTCGAATAGTTACAGTTAATTTTCCACTCTGATGCACAATTGTGCAGAAACTGGCAAATTTTTACGAGGAAATCGGGATGAAAGTTCTTGTAAATGTCCATGAAGTAAAGGGTTAAATGTCATTATGTTTCTTACTTCTTACGTAAGTGTCATAGATTAATAGCGTAACTTTTAAAGAAATTCAAAAATTACACCTCATCACTTAATGAAAAACCAACAGTCCTCCTTAAATTTCCAGTGAATAAAAAAAGGTCTGTTCACGTTTGTCGAAGCGTAGAAAACACCACACTCATGCTACATTGCTGAGTTCACTAAATTTCAAACAGCGCACTGCAATTTAGTGAACTCGACAATGTAGTACAGTTAAACCTCGTTGTAACAATACCTCTTACAACAATAAACCTGTTTATAACAATGCTATTTTTGACACACTTAAAGCAATCTTGCATGCCAAAGTGATTGCTTACAACAATAAAACTGGTATAACAATCTACTTTCCAAGGACCCTTGAATATCGTTATAAAGTGGTTTCACTATAGTACGAAGTTGGTGTTTCTTATTGTTTTGATGAAGGTAAACGGGCTGTTACTTCACCGAAAATTTAAGGAGGACTGTTGGTTTTTCATGTGGTGGTGAGGTATGATTTTGTACTTTTATCTGGTCGATTTCAGATACTGTAAATGCTGGTAACTGGTTTTTCTTAAAAGATGTAGGGAGTCATTCAACAATACCAGCCCAAAATCTAGAAGGAAAATCGGTTATTAGAGACACATGTTATGTACAAAGGAAAATTTCAATAAATAAAGGAAAATATACACAGTAAAGCAGATTGCTTTAGTGTTCTCTACCCTGACATGTTTTGCTTATTTTCCGAACTTACTTTTGTTGATAACATTTGCATTTATTTGTTTAAATTGCGCCATATCAATTTCGGGTTTTGAATGTTCTGCCTGGTCCTGGACAAGGCTGTGTCTGTATGTTGAAAACTCTCTATGCTCAAAACTGGTTGTCAAGACAAATATTACGATGGTAAGCATGGTCACGTTTGTAGATGATACTGTGCTCCTTGCCCCTAGCCGAAGAGAACTCCATTCCTTCTGGACAGATTTGTTTTCTCGACCACTAACAAGGGTCTTACATTTAATATTGGGAAGTCTTTTTGGCATGATTTTCGGCAAAGGTGACAACTGGTTGCCCTGCTACTGATTGATGGATCTGAATTGTGGTGGGGGTTTGATCACGATCACATGGAGAAGGTTCTCTTGGAATCGTGGGGAACTCCAAAGTCTGTGCTGCATACGTTCAGTTTTGCCTTGGAAGCTGATCAGTTGCAACTTAAAAGCTCTCGCATTCGTCCTCTACGGAATTGCAACTTGATCAATCTACAGGATGGGTACTCTGCGGGAACTGACCAGCATTTACCGTGGTGCGGCTGGTGCCATAAAGATAACATTTGCATTTGTTTGTTTAAATTGCGCCACGGCAATTTCGAGTTTTGAATGTTCTGCGTAGTCCGGACGGGGCAGTGTCTGCATGCTCGAAACTTGTCAAGACGAATGGTACGATGGGGAGCTTGGTCACGTCTGATGATGATACTGTGTTCCTCGTACATTCCACTGTACATTCCACCTCACAACCACCAGTCGTTTAGAGATGGTTGAGTGCTGACTTTTAAGCTTGCCATGCTTTTGCTTCAGGCCACACTGTGGCATTTCTGTGACTCCGGGGTAAATTGATCTCCGTAAGATCGGCTCTAAAGCCGGAAACTCGAGGTGTAAGTGAGCTTCGCGTCCCTAAACGGAGATGCGTATTGCCTGTTGTTTAAATTAGCCGTGGGACAATTTCTATGGAAATTTGGCCCTAAGTTGGTTTGAGTAAGGCATCGGGTGGACGGGTGTCAGAGGCGTGGACGGTAACAAGGGATTGGTGGAACAACGTCAGAGACAGAAATGATTGGCATCGGGAAACTTTTTGTAGGGGACTGTAAACAAAAACTCCTTGGCTTTAATCACTGGTAAGACATAGCATGGATGACACTTTATCACACTTCATGATTACGATTTACACAGTTCACTAACAAGCGATAATACACAGTCCTACGTTGCAGCGGGGCAGGCCTGGGTGAAATAGCGAACTTGGACCATGTTGAATACTAATTACGGGAGTAAGGAAACATCACTTACTGTATGAACTGTAATGGCAGCCACAGGGTTCCATTTATCAGGAGCCAAGGGGTCGTGGCTTTACCTGCCAACTTCATCCTTTAGTGACTTTATACGACCGGATTCTTGTTCACACCGTAGAGTACATGGTCCCTGGAGTGGCTAGTTCTCCCCATCACAATGTTTAAAACTTAGCTCAGACATGAGCGTTAGGGGAGTAAAAGGAAAAGGCGTCCTCCGCCGTTGAGATTTGAACCAAGAAGAAGGGTAAAAGCAAAAAGGATTACAACAACAAAACACTAAGAAGCCACCAACAATGGTTGCGTGGAACTAAGTACACAACAATGAGGCGAGAGCTTGCCAGCACTATTAAAACAGGTTAGGAAAGGTGGAGCATGGCTGCCCAAGAGCAAAAGCTCCAGAAATAGGACAGCCAGCAAAACAGTCTAACAATTTCATCCTAGCCGCTGGTAACGCCCATGTTGCTGCTGACAGTGATGTGTACGGTTATGGCCTGGGAGGAATACTGGCCCAGGGTCTGATGGGCATTGGCCACTGGTGTAAGGTCTGGGCGGACATGGGAGTTCTCCAAGGTACAGATGAGTATGCAGTGTGATGCTCCTTTTTTTTTTTTGGCTGACTTTTGGATGTGTCTCGTGTTTTGCACGTATTTTATTTTTTTATTCCTCTTTTGCACCTTCTTTACTGTCAAAGCAAAATAAATAAATTGTATTCCTTAATGGAAAATGGGAAGGAAAAAAAATGCTGTCTGGGCTCACACAGCACTGGGTTAATGTTAAGCAACGCATATAAGTTGTGCCAATGCATAGTGTAGTGGTGCTGACGGCATGTTTTGTTCTTGTAGTTCTTGTATAGGCTTGATGCAACTACATCACTGATACATTCTTTCAGGTCAATGGCATTGACGATGATTGCCTAACTGAAATGGCTGTGCATTATGGTAAACCAAGAAGGACAACGGAAAAGTTGCTATTGCAGGTATTTATTTGGCAGTAAAAAAAACGATGCATAAAACTGGGAGGAGAATCTTTGAACTTTTTTCAGAAAAATTGACCACTGTTTACATTCTATTTCTCTTGTTTGGTTTTTTTCCGGAAATGCATTCTCTTCCCTGATAAGAATAGTAAATCTCTTTGTATCTCATTGGGGCATGGAACACTTGAAAAAAAGACTAACTTCCAAACATTACCAATTTAGCATTCCTAATTATGTTTTGACTAATTTTTGTAAAGCAAAACCTTCACGCCTGCTGGCCATGTGTGACGTGTGCCGTTTTCTCATGTGTTTCACTTTGCTTGGATTTGAAGTTGGGTGGTTGATGCCAGTTTTTTTCGAAAGTGGTTTATAGACTTACAAAAAAGGACCGTACTGGGTAATTACGACTTTGCTGCAGTATGACAACCCCTTCTAAAAAATTGTTTTGTATGCTTCACTAAACTCCTCCAAAAATAGTTGACTTCCCAACTTTAGCACGTTGTGACTAGTTCAACTTCACTCACACGCACCAAGATGACAACAAATTGGGCCATTGGTAGGGTTGACCCAACCCTGAAAAACCCTTAAAAGTGCTTGAAAACTTTTGTTGAAATGGTTTCTAGTCCTTAAATTTTGGCATGAGCTTGAAAAGGCCTGAATGTCGAAAATATTCGCAATGCAAAGCATTTCAGCTACCTTTTCAGGTGTTTTCTTTCCCACCTAGCTTGTTTTCTAACCACAAGTAACGCTAATAGTACAGTTTTTAAAAAGATTCTCTTTTCCGTATGCAGTTTTTGTGGTAACTTTGCAGTTTGTTTTTGCGTTATGTTAACAGTATTTGTTCTTTTGCAGTGGCAATATGATTACACGACTTCAGTATATTTTCTACTACTCTCAAAGAAAAATAAAGGAAAGCCTGTTCGCATAGTCGCTCAATCGAAACCCATGACGCCTCTGAAGGTTAGTAAAAATTTTAATACTCCACAATTAGAAAGCTGGCTCAACTCACGTATTTACTATTTACTAAGGCTGTACTACCGATAACACTTCTAGCGATCCGTTACCGATACTGATTTCATTCAAGATGATACTTTAAGTCACTGTTACTGAAGGCAAGGAACACAAAAGTTCTCGATAAATGATTCTGATTTCGTTCAAGATGAGACTTCACGTTGTGCTGACTTTTTCGGAGTCGTGGCAGGCAGAAGGCTGGGAAAACTAAGCTGTGCGTTTATGATTTGGCCACATTTTGCTTGTTTTCTATGCATATAAGGTTTGTTGAAATGAACAAAATTCTTAAATCTTAGGTGAGCTGCTCACTTGGCAACGTGCTAGGTAACGAAAAAAATGTGTGAATGGGACGACATACAGGAATTATTAGGAAGAACACTCGAGATTTTTTTGAATACATAATCTCTTTGTGCTTGACATCACCTGTTAATTTTACAGTAATGCTGATTGGTTTCCAATAACGGGATAATAATTGTCAACACTAATTTTAAGTAGAATATGTTTGCAGTATTTCAAATGTGCTAGCTCATTCTTTGTTCTCTGTTTAGCCTTGCAATCGAAGTTTGAATTCTGAACTCATGACAACTCCAACACATTCAAAGCAGCAGCAGCAGTCAGATGTTATATCAACTTCACCCATTAAGAATTTATTTGAAACAGCGGAGACTACTTTCATTGGTAAGTTAGGTACTGTCACGCAGTGAAAAATAGCGCACAGAAGCTTATTGTCAAGTCTGTACCGATCCATTCCTGCCGATCCGAGCTTTGCCGATCAGAGCATGATTGGATCGATTGGCAAAAGATCATATTTTACAAGTAATCGATCCAATCTTAAAGGGGAATAGTGAGGATTTAATTTCACTATCTGATATCTGATGATTATAACGCCTGCCAAGTCAAAAAACAAATGTTTTTTGGGTACAAAGAATTGGAAAATTGACGAAGGATAAGATTTTTTTTATATGCCAATGAAAATGCATTTTATAGCATTTCCTTCCTCAAATGTGATCTACCCCTAGAGAAAACTTGTTGGCTTCCCTGTCAGCCTCGTAGTTTATCCTTCTGCGCATGCGCGGCACAGACCTACAAAAGTGTAATCCTCAGACCTGGCTTCATCTTTCTTCCTAGGGCCGCTACGCTACGTGGCTGCTCGTTTCTTCTCCCTGAACATTGAATACTGGGTGCAACGTGTCGATGCTGGACTTCTTCCTGGGCATCAATTTGCGGTCGGATATGGGCCTTTGGCTACGCAGCAACTGCCTGGATCAGAACTAGTTTTATGGATTCTTACGTCAGAGGTTAAAATACCGTGGTCTGAGATACTGCAGTTTCTTCTTTCTCATTCTGTCGTCAGCAATCAAAGGGGTGGCGTCCCCTGTCCCATTTGCTCAGACACGACCCTCGACAACGACTTTAACTCGCACGACCGCAAGCCACTTGCCAGTCATGGTTGTTCTTGTCTACCAGCAAGCGTCTTACTATTTCGTTTACCGGTTCGCCGGTGTGACCATCATCATTTGCTGTTTCTTGACACTCTAGCCCTTCGGTTGTCATGGGTATCTGGAACTCTTCAACGGTCGGTCACAGCTTACGACCGTTCCTTTAGTTTAGCAGTACGACTGTCTCACCACCACTAGGGACGCTTCGGTCCTTCCTTTGTTCCTTGCAACAATTGCATTGAGTATTACACTAAAGGAGACATCAGGAGTTGGACGGTCGTTGCATCTGCTAGCCCGTGTTCTCGTCCGCTAGACCGCTCGTCAGTGCTGCTGTTACCACCGGCCGCTCTTTGTGCCTTGCATTCGGTTGTTTCTTGCAGTGGTTAAATTTTAGGCCAATGCCTGCTTGCCACCTATGCTGCCTCGAGCACCTCTATTTGGCCGATACAACCCTTGTTGGGCCCACCATTTGCACCTACTGTTGAGTCAGTAACCAGTTTGAATACTGCCTTGACTAACTGATGCCACCGATCATTGCTTCGGTATCCTGTTTCCAAGCAGCGCTCCTCGTTCATCATCATTGCCTCATTACCATTATCTACCCTCACCTCTTGGTCACAAAGGAAAGTTGCTTCGGTTGTTTCCGCATGACCGTACCTTTATACCATTTAGCTAACACCGCCTGCCCCGGTCCACGGTCCCATTACGGGTTGCCCCAGGACCAACACCATCGACCAAGAAGCTCTCTTCCTCTAGTTTGCCGTTGTAGATGGCACAGATGAACATTGTCTTTTAATAATAAGGTGCATATGAATGCCTTGTATGACACACAAAAAAAATACACAAAAGAAAAAACTAGAGAAATCAACCAAGCAACGACGACCACTTTTACTTAAACGACCGCGAAGTCATTTCTTTCAACAAGGTCTTTCATCTTCTCTTCACTGTCCTACGGAACTAGTTTCTTCTGTAACTCGGCACACCCGCAATCATTCGTCAAGCATATTCTGGACATGAGTCATTCTTGAATACAGAAAAAGGGGGGGGGGGCATTAGCAACAGCCCCCTGAAAGCCCTGGACCAACCTTTATACAACAAACAAGGAGCCACACTGCGCAGATTGCCCGTACGCCTCAACGTGCGACACCCCCCCCCCCCCCTCCTCCCCGCGCGACCAAAGAGTTTTTCCATGGTCTTTCTTCGCTCTCCTCCGTATGCCATCATGAAACCTGTTCCACGGTCATTATTACGACGATCTAACACTGCCATCGATGATCCAAGTTGGTCGATGTTAGACCTTCATATGAGAGCATCATACACGGACGGTCACCTAAGCTTCTGATCCCTCACAGCTTCTGGCAAGGTGGCATCTCCAACATCTACTCAAAGCCATTCAGCGACTTGTAGCCAGGGTCGGTCCGTCGCTGTCAACACCGCGACTCCGACCAGTTCCCTGCGAAACACTATTTTTGCAACAATTTTAATTTGCAAACCTGTCTACTTGGTCTTGACAAGGATAACTCTTCTACAGTAGCCAACCATTCGTCCTCCTCCATCAACCTTCCCGGTCATCAAGATCATCTTTTTATACATTTTGACTATGAGGTAAACCCTCAGTTCCGGTCGCATCGACGGTACCACCCTGCTTTACATCTGGCACGCTCCAGAATTCTCTCCGGTTCTTACTTCAGCAACGAAGCTTCGACTCTTTCGACCTCTTGGTGCTCTTGCATCACCTTTCGTCATTACGACTCTTTGGATTTTTTCCAGATCGAGACTAATCTCTCGAACAGAGACATACTCCTCCTGGAAACTGCTAGTAGTTAGCACACATAAATGCAACCAAAAAATGACCGCGCTTTCCATCAAAATAATTAAACTTCAAATACCGATGGTATGGACGATTTACTTTGGTTTTCGTTCATTTTCACTTACTTTTTTGTAACGCAGCACCAAAAGTGTTCCAGTTACTTCAAACTAGCAAATTTTCGAATGTCTATACTGGCATTCTTCCTCAGGCTTGGGCTTGGTAATAAAACTTCTCTAAAAAAGACAACAACCACTACATGGATATTGAAATACCATCCCACTCGTCAATATGGTAAGTTGAGCTACCAGTTTTTTCTGTTGTAGCTACTTTCCCCTTAGCCCCTAAACCTATAAGCATGCACCTTGGCATTCACCTTCACCTAACCAAAAACAACAACAACATAAAGACCAGCAATGATGAGAAGAATGAAGACAGAAAAAAAAAAGACGAAGACACTACGGTCGGATAAGACGCAAAGCGGTCGCCTCTATTAACATCATGTTCACGATGCGACCCTT
>JAHWFP010083199.1:0-15883 GCA_023313725.1 Lithobius niger
TGATATCATGATATTTCTTGTTATGAACCCAGGCAAATATCATGACAGGAAGTGGAGGAACTGTACAGAAGACCGGTGCGACTAGGCAGTCACTGTAGCCGCTTGTTTTTTTAATAACCAGTTTTAAATAACTAGAAAGTTATGTACAATCTAACCCAAAACTGGTGTAAGTTTTCAATATAACAATATAACAATATTTGTTGCGATAGCAACAGGCCTGGCAAGGACCAAGAGGTCACTAACAGCCAGCCACAATATTACATTTACATTTATGTACAGTGTACAAAAATGGCCAAGGAATGGTGATGGTGAGAGGTTTGGGGACACGAATGCCTTACCACCAAGGTTAGACCTGCCAGGGACTCAAAGGTCCCCGATGGCATCGCCAAACGTGCAGGACATGGGAAGGGCGTGAAAAGTGTAAAAAGGCCCAAAAAGAAGCTGTACATAACGGATATCATTATTCACCACGGAAAAGCCACCAAGGTTAACCCTTTTACCAGCAAACTTGGCGCATTGCCCTCTTCTTTGTTTTTTGAGCCAGGAGTGATTATAGTTATCTGCAAATACAACGAACTGCATAAATGTAAATGTCGGAGTCATATGATTGTACAGTTCTAAGTCCAACACGTCTCAACATTCCAAGAAAATCACGCAGAGAAATTAAACAAGAGGGCAGAGCACAAAGTTTGCTGGTTAATAGGGTTAACCTTTCCCAGGTTGAATGATATCACTACTTTCAAAGGCTGCCTTTTTGAAAATTTGTTGGCTTCTCTTATGGCAGCGTGTTGGTTTAGGGTGGATATACATACATTACCTATCTAAGTAGTTTGTGATAAGAGCAGGAGCCGATGAAACGATGAAGTACAATGTTAATTTGTTCCTGGTAACAGAAATATGGAACTCAAAGTTTCAATGAATAAATAATTTTTATTTTACTCAAAGAAGAAAACGAGAAATAGACAACCTCCTTGCTATTTTGAGTGCAGGATTACTTCATTTACGCCAGCAATCCTACATCATAATTCAGTAAACCGCCGCCACCGCAAAAGTAGGCCAACTTTCAAGCTTCCAGCTCCCTAAATCTGGCATGGGATGGCACCATCAGAAACTACATCCAGCCAGAGATGGCACCATTTAAGCTTCCAGCCTCAGAAATCTAGTAGGAGATGACGACAGCAGTAAAACAACAGTAGGTTTAGTGCATTAAGTTCTTACGTTTGTATTCATACACTTAACCATTTTTCTTCGGCAGAGAGAAAAGTGTGTAAATTGAATTTGTCCACTTTAGCAGTTGTGTTTGTTTCAAAAAACGTTCCCAGTCTTGCAATTATCCATTGAAAGGTCTTATCTGTAGTTTCAGCAAACGCACATTAGCCTTTGTGATGGTAGATGGTAGAGTAGAAGTTACTGGAGTGACAACTTTTGACGCTAAAAAAACGATTGAATCGAATTTTCATGTACATTATTTCGTCTGTTAGCATTTCCTGCCTCTAAATCGTTAGGATCAATTAAAGCCGCCAATCTTTCAAGAACTGGTATTAAATCCAACTCCTTTTCAATAAGTAAAGAAAGATCGTCTTCCACGTCTTCTAAATCGTCAAGTACGTTTTTTGACAACTTTTGAATGAGCTTTACCAATAGCGTTTTCCTGCCAGAGCGACTTTTTTTTTCAACTGAGCCAACGACGTTGTTGGACCTGACATTTTGTTGCAATTGAAATCCTCAATTTTGTACAGCTTATTTGTTTGATTATAAGGGCGATTGTGATTCTCGATATTTTAAATGCACTAATCAATATTAGCCTTTGTCGTTCCCTGTTTCTGGCGTGAATAATCATTTGACGAAAAGTATACAAAAATGTCCTTGCTGAGACAACAGTAAAAATGTAAGTATTGCCAACAGAGTAAAATTGTTAAACAACACTAAAGGAAAAAAACTGCGTCCCTATAAAGGCCTAATCTTAAATTCGAAGTGTTTCCCGGGTTTTGGCACCAAATTTTGCGGAAATAACTAGAGGAAGCCTCTAACCAAATGGGTGGCCCTATCGGAAATTCGTAAATAACGGATCGCACCGCATGAATTTGCTTATACCACTAGCGTGTGCTAATTCCTGGTGGTTGGCCAGATAGTCCGAGTAGCCAACCTCTGGAGAAAAACTTATAACAGACATCCTCCTCGGAGCTTGTTATAGGCCAAAGTATTTCCTCTTTTAGATAATCCTTTTAGATATCTAGCATTGGATTAGTTTTAGGTTTGAGCTTGCTTAAGAGGGAGTGCAACCCCTTTGGTTATCTCTATTCTGATTACTAGATGGCGCTAGGGTCTACAACGTACTTCAGTTTCGATCGTATTTCCAGTTTTTCTCAGTCATTTTCCAACGGAATAGTGTCATTCTTGTATCTAACGAAAGAGAATCGTCTTGTCTAGCGAAGTGTGGAGGCAAAATTATCTAAAATACATTTTTGTACTTTGGAGCAATATTTTAAGGTTGGCTGATTGAAAGATAAATAAAAACTGTAAACATGATTTCCATCCGATATCTACGAATTAAATCCTTTCCCTAATTAAAAAAGTGTTACTGATTTAAAACAAAACAACAAAATACCATAATATGCAGGTATTGTTTGAAAAAATCGTACCTACTCTAATCGGATTCGAAGGCTAAACAGGTGTTACATGTGACGAGGCATGTTCACAAAGAAGGGCTGGATAGCAGTGCCAACGCTCGTCAGATCCGTGCGTTCGGAAATCTGAGCAAAATGACATTTCACACGCGATCGCCTAAAACTGTCCTTAGTATAGCAGTTACACGTCGTTGTGCTTCCAAATATTGACTTAGATTGCGTTCCATTGCTCCAGTACTTCACTCAAACAAATTATGAATTATGAACTTCAACAAATTATGAATCGACAAAAAAATATATCTGAAATTTGAACACAGGTAGTCTAGTGTAATAGGATTAGAACGAAAAAGTGAGTAAGAGGCAGGATGCTCTACAAATCAAAAAATGGGAGAGTAGTCCTATATATCAATTACACATTCCCCGCGGCTCTTTTTGCGTGAGTGGCTTTCGCGATCCTTTTCAGACGATATGGTTTTATTTGTGTTTTTTACCTTCGCCTTTTTATTTCCGTTCTCATTTTTTTTCTGCGACATTTTGCTCTGTAGTTCAATCTCCCTGCTTTCAGGGACCAGTCAATATTTTCGAAAGTGGGGAGGGGGGGGAGTACCAAATTTGAGATCGAATAGCCGTTTTGCCGATTTTTAATCAGTGTGTTAATTTTCGGCATAACGGGAATTCCCGTTTTGCCGACTCCTGTTTTGGCGAATATTCATTTTCAAATGAAATTACGTGCCTCGCTTGCGCTGCTGCGCTTGCTGCAGCTAAACATAACATTAGAAACCTCAGCTAATTGCAAATTCCTTTCAGTTAGGAATGCTTCTTTAACTTCAACAATATTATGTTTTCATAGAGTATTTTGATTCTGCGAAATGGGATTTGGCGAAATGGGATTTGGCGAAATGGGAATTCCCTTTTCGCAGAATTTTAATCAGGACTTTCGGTGAAATGGAGAGACATAGTATGATTCACAAAGTTTCGATGCCAGGCTCCCCGATCTAATGCCCCCACTTGCCCTTCCACACATTCAAGTGAAAAAAGCAGCCACCCCCCCCCCCCTCCCCCCCACCACCACCACCACAACTCTCTCCACCAGCCCTAAAAACCACAAACCCTTTGTATATCAAGGGACGTATCAGTACCTATAAACTCAATAAAGCTTACTGGCAATAATACAATGCCAGTAGGCCTATTGAAGTGGGCCTGCCAGAAACCTTATTATCTACCTGAAATTTGTTTAGGTTTTATTCAGGATTTGTTGTTTTGGGTTGCTAGATAAAACCAAACAATACAAAAACACACACAAAAAAAACTTCCTAACCAAAGTACAAAGAAAACCCAAACCCACACAAAAATGAAGATTCGCTGACCTTGCATCAGACCGAAAACCCATCAGTTCGACATGAGCAAACATCCACCCGATAGAAAATGTGTGCACCCATCACATAAAATGTTACCCATCAGATGGAAATTTCTTCACACCAGATAAAGGTTTTATTTTCCCATCAGATAGAATTGTTATTCTATTTAATAAAAAAAAGTTCTGGCTATCCAATCCATAGAGGCTCAATCACAAAGTTGGAGCATGTTTTTTGTATGCTTTCATGTTTTGTTCTGTCTGGCTCAACTATAGCATTTTGTGCCGAGGACTGTGGATCAGTTCGTTACGTGGGCGTGGCTAAACGGCAAAGGAAATCCAGGAAAATAAAACCAAATAAAGAAAATCTAGAGGATATAAAATCCAAAGGAAGAAAGTAATCCACGGAATAGCTTTATTTTTATCTTACGATTTTATTAGTGAGGTAAACCTGAATTTCGATGCAGTTGCTACGAAACTAAAACAGAGTAATACAAAGACGGAAATCTGCGCACAGCGTGGCGCTCTACAGTTCTGACTGAATACTGCCAGAGGTTTATTCTTCGCGTATTCCGGAAGTGAGTTTTTGGCAGTTCTGATTGGGGAGCGCACGAATCGGGAGCCCCCATCCCGTGCACTTTCACTTTCAGGGGTCGCAGAGGGAAGGAAGCGTCCGCTGGCAGCGCCGGAGAAAGGGAAGCGTCCACGGTGCCTGCGCTACGCTTTCGATGATTTCTTTTTTATGGCTAATGGTTTGAGTTTGGTTATATCTTTACATAGCATTACAATTTTAAAAACATTCCCGTTATATACGGAAAACAAATCCCGTGACAAATTCAATTTTACACCAGAAATCGACTTTATTTTTGATTTCGATGAGTATGGTGTGGATTGATGTGCTTTTCGACCCATTTTCTTCCTCAGTTGTAAAATTATGAAGTTGTAGAAAGCTAATCACTCCATGACTGGTTATCTGACTGGTTACCGTCCCTTTCATTTGTAGAATATCCCTCCTCACTCTTTTTTCTTTCTAATCCGAAGTAGATTTACATATTTTTGCATTTGTTGATACGTGTTTAGTTTGGTAAAGTACTGTTGTTCCCTGTGCATTCCTGCAGCTTCGGTCACAATATAATGAAAGTCGTAAAAACGTCTGGGGAAAAAATGCCAGTAGGGAAAAGAAGTACGCTAAAAGAAGCGTTTACGAAACGAGTACAAAACAAAGCTAAGTCTCGGACAGAAAGAGAGTCGGGAGGGGGGAGAGGCTCCGCCGTCACCCGTAGCCGTGGTATAGCATTCGCAGCAGTATTTTTGGTTAGGTTGCTCTGCAGCGCGTTTTAAATAACGCTCTTAGCATTAGTAACTCATAATGAATGGCATGCTAATAACATGGGGGAAATTCCCTTTATGTATAAGTAAAATTCCCACCAGACTGAAGAAAAATCTTGCGCTTATATAGAATACATTCCCGTTAGAGCGAAATGAAATACCATCAGATGGGGGAAAAAATCATTCTCGTCTAGTAATATCTCCCGGTCGGATGGGTGTCGTGCGTTATTTTCTACTGTATCTGCTGGATTTCAATATGACGTGCCTGAACCAAACAAACGTTACGTCAATATTCAGCAGAGGCGCAATTACGGAAGCGAAAGCCGGGGTGGGGGGGGGGGGGAGGGGGTGACATTTAATCGGAAACGGGAAATTATCGGGGGCGGGGGAATGACAGTTATTCGGCAGCGGGGAATTATTGTGGGGAAGGGATGACAATTATACGGAAGCGGGGAATTGTCGGAGAGGGGGGGGGGATGACAATTATTCCAACATGGCAAAACAGTCGGGAGTGTGGAACTGACAAACTATGGAGTCAGGTGAGCGGGGAGGGGGTGGTACATACTTCCCCAGCTGGAAACAAATAATGCATTATAAGTAATAAATACGCATAACTGCATTTTGGAATTTTTTGCGGCATTTTCTGCCTTTATAAATCATTTTTGAACAAGGTTTTGTTTTTATCCAGGTTTCACGGTACAAGAACATAAACGTACTATTACTTTCTATTTTTCCCACTCTTTCGGGCAACTAATGCAATCCAAAAACGAGAAAGATGGGTATTTGGCTGCAAAATTTATCAATGAATTATTACGCCACAGTTTTAAGTCGATACCATGCCATACATATATGAAACGTCATTTGGCTCAGATTTCCGAACGCACGGATCTGACCAGCGTTGGCACTGCTATCCAGTCCTTCTCTGTCAACATGCCTCGTCAGATGTAACACCTGTCCAGCGTTCGAATCCGATTAGAGTAAGTACGATTTTTTCAAACAACACCTGCATATTATGGTATTTTGTTGTTTAATTTTAAATCAGTAACACTTTTTTAATGGGGAAAAGGATTTAATTCCTAGATATCGGATGGAAATCACGTTTACAGTTTTTATTTATCTTTCAATCAGCCAACCTTAAAATATTGCTCCAAAGTACAAAAATATATTTTAGATAATTTTGCCTCCACACCTCGCTAGACAAGACGATTCTCTTTCATTAGAAACAAGAATGACACTATTCCGTTGGAAAATAACTGAGAAAAAGTGGAAATACGATCGTAACTGAAATACGTTGTAGACCCTAGCGCCATCTAGTAGTCAGAATTGAGATAACCAAAGGGGTTGCACTCCCTCTTAAATTCAAGGGTGTTGATTTTTCTAAAGTTGTGGGGGGACATAGTAGTAACGCCAACCAACTCCAGTGGGGGGGGGGGGGGGTGCAAATTTACTGTTAAAATATGTGGTACTTTAGCAGAAGCCCGGGGAATCCAGCTAGGAAGTTAGGGGGAGCATTGTAAGCTCCCCTAACGGAGTCCGGGGCCCCGGAAGCTGAAGCATTTTACACTATTTGAGAACCTATTTTCGGCTTTCCGATACACGTTTGCAACGCATTGTTTAGCAAATTTCGGGTGCTTTTCGTAAAAATTCTTTAGCATGAGGTCGTAAAACCTAATTGTTACCAAAATTCCGTTTTTTTTATACATTTTATTTACAAATTAAATTCCCGGATGAATTAATTTTTTTAAATATTATTAAATTAACGCTAGCTAACACTGAAAATTTAGGTTTGAAAAGTAATGTTACTTACTTTTCAAATGGTGGAATATTTAGCTGACGTTCCTGAATTAACTGAGAATTAACTGAATTAACAGAGAACTTTTTTCCTCTTTTTCAGTTCTCTGTTAATTCAGTTAATTCTCAGTTAATTCAGGAACGTCAGCTTCTAGCTACTAGCAAATCAAACCGCCAACTTACGTCTTCAATTTTGATTCTTTGTTCGGTTTTTATGGAGTTAATTGGTATAGACTACAACTGACGAAAACTTTGAAGGAAAGCTTAACACGTGTTGTTCTGTACAAATTTATCTGACGTTTCGGCTATAACCATAGCAAGAACAAACTAACCAGCAGGCGACATCAGTTGGTGTTTCGTTGACAATCAAAGTAATTTGAAATCGGACACTCCTTTATCTTTCGTTTAGCTCTGTGCTCTTCCTGTTTTTAACATGTTTATAGAATTAAAACTACCTGTTTTGCTACAGCGGAGTAATATGCTTACATCCTCCATCTTTGTGACTTGGTCTTTCAACTTAAATTCTTCTTCATTACTCCCCTGTATTAGGAACTTATGACATAATGACTGATGACATATGACTGATGACATAATATTTGATGACCTGATTCATGCAATTGAGGAAACCGAAAGTACTTTTTTTTGTTTCAAACTCGACGTGGTAAGCGTGATAAATAGATACTCGTTTACAGCTTTGCAGCCTATTTCGTGGGGGGGGGGGGGGGACGAACCCCTCAGTTTGAAAACGTGGGGGAGGGGACGGTCCCCCTCGTCCCCCCCCTGGATCGACGCCTATGCTTAAATTGTATTAAATCAAGAAGTATTGCTTATTAGTCCAAAGTTACCAAGTGAGAAAAACTGTTAAAGATCAAAACATTGTAACACTAAACAGAAGGTCTAAATTCTAAAAAAGGTTTACACAGACAGGACTACAAAACTTAGGCCTTATTCCAGAAAGGTTTAAAGCACTCCCATGGGTCCTGAAGGCATAAGAAAGAAGGAAGAAAAGAGGTTGTTTTCTGCTTAATTCGGACTAAATTTCATTGAGCAATGTAAGTCAGCAAAAAAAGATACAGAACACTGGCGTGCCTGTGCCACGTGACTGATGAGAAAAAGAAACCGCATTCGCTGTTTACGTAAAGGTGATTAACATAAGAGTTCGAGACAAGATACAGTTTAGATAAATGCAATGAAACAAAAAATAATGAAAAAGATTCAGATGAGAACCAACATTCAAATAGACGTGCTAAACTAAACCAAGCCAATCCCTACAATCACCGCCAGCAATGCTCACATACCTTTGATACCAAACTACAGCAGGATTCGCAACAAAAATGGTTGTTAAGTAGTTAGAAAGGATAAAAAATTAGTTGCCCCCCCCCCCCAACCCTGGAGAAAGTATACGAACAGTGTCACTGACCTTAAAGAAAGATCATTCATTCCCATAGTAAACGGAGGGAAAAAATATCTAATATTTATAACCTAATGAATCTTGGCAAAAATGTCAGTTTTTTTCCCTTAACCGTGAATAATTCGCATAAATCACTGCCTCCCTCATGTCTCCCTCATGTATAATGGTCATTAACTATTTTTTTGCTTGCAATTTCTAAACCGTTTACAAACCGGGTATTGGAAATGTCAGCAAAACATTTTGTACAAGAAGGTTAATACACATGTTTTCTGTAAAACATCTCGTGTCCCCCAAATTCGTGATTTGTACACTAGTTGTGAAACCAAATTTTCAAAGTACTGAAAGTAATTTGAAAAAGATTAAAAAATACATTGAAAATGTTAAACGGATTTCCAGATTGTCTTTCCTGACGATTCTTGTGTTGCTGACTTCAATGGCCTGTTGACAGAATTGAAGATACAATTTATAATGACTTTCACCCTAAAAGATTCCTGTGACCTTCATATTTAAGTTGATGGGCTTAACTAGATTTAAATGAAAGGCGGGAGCATTTTCTTTCCAATACGGCAAAAAAACCTGTGTTGCAAACGGATGTTCCAATGGTAATTCTTTTGTGCTAATATCCTATCGACGTAATTGTGGTATAATTTTTACCTGACTAAAGAACTCTTAGAAACTCGTACTTACCCTAAACGAATACGACTTGAGTCTAACTTCTATTTCCACAAGGCCCAGGGCCGGATTAAGGGGGGTGCTTTGGGTGCTGAAGCACCCGGGCCACAGGCCTCAAGGGGGCCTCACAGCCACGGGGAAATAAAACAGGTACTATTTTAGGCTGCTTAAAGTTAATTAGGTGGTTCTCAGGAGCGTTTTTTCTTAGCGCTGAAACATTTTAGATGACACAGTCTAAAAAAAATTCCAATTACGAATCAACTCTTTCACCAATCTCTTCCTGGAGCCGATGACCAGATGTGCTTTTTGCTCCATTCACATGATTACCTTGAAACGAATCTAAGGGCTGTTCAGAGGCTTGTCACAAGTAAAAACTTGGATGTAAAGAAAGACTTTTGTCAATGTGCAACATTTGCGTGCTGCACCAGGCATTAAAACATTTATATTAAACTCCATAACAAAATATAAGTAACTGAAGTTTTTTTGTTTGATAAATAAAATAAAAAACATGTACGCATCTGAAAAATCTCGGATAAAAGTAAAATAAAAAAAAACCCACCCGTCAATTATTTTAGCCAATCCAGAGAACCACTTAATTCAGCCTTAAATAAAAAAAAAATACTTTATGCTGCTTTTACAAAAAAAATTATTGTTAAAAAAAATCCATTTTCTGCAGGACGGGGGGGGGGGGGGGAAGGAGGGAATAGGGCCACATTAAAACTTAAGCACCAGGCCTCTACAAGGTTTAATCCGGCCCTGACAAGGCCAGTCTTTAACGAACTATGTTTGCTTCGTTATGACACCTGAAATTCGAGACTAGTTGTACCCATTCAAGTTGATTATGGTACATGGTTGCAAGAGTACTTTAAAAATATTTATTGCTATAAACTCCGCCATCACGTCAGCAGGATGCTTAACTACAAACCATTAATCATAGGACGAGCCCATATTTAAGCAAAGCATTGTATTGTGCAAGACATTTAAATTTATTACAGATACCACAGATTAAGAATTTTAAAGTCATGAATTATTACAAAACAACGTTAGGTCAGTAGAACAATAAAATAGCCGTAGGATGGCTCCTATTTGACGCCATGATGTTTTATAACTCCGTGGGAATTCGCACAAGCTTAGTGGTATCTATTTAAGTTTATTAAAGCAGCCACACAAGTAGTATACTTTACTTAGCAGTTAAGTCAGTGGTAAATTAAAATAAACGTATGCTGGCCCGTATTTCAATAACACAATTTCTATGCCATGGAAATATACATTACCTAATATTTAGCATTCTCCCTCTCATGCTGTTTGTTCTAGAGATTAAAGACTTTAGAGCACTGCAGCATCGCTACCTACTGCGCATCGGATCTGCGCAGCCTCCATGGTATATAAGCCGAGTCAACGGCTATAGTTTCATCTTTTCTTCTCTAGCTACCGATGCTGTCGGACGTACTGTTCTACCTCTTCTACGGTCTCCACCATGCCCAGAGCCAAGCAGTACCGTTGCTGAAAATTCTGGGCCCCCCCTGCAAGAAAAAATCTGGGGCCCCTGTTATTGCGGGGTGAATTCAGAAATGTTCGGTGCGATATCCGTACCACATCAGTAGCGTAACTACGTCATGTTGCGCCCCCCCCCCCCTGCAAAATTCCAGTGTGTGCCCCCTCACCCAGGAATCCACAAACAAACTTATGACAAATTAAACACGTGTATTTAATATTAAATTTTTAAATTTAAATTTTACTTACACATGTACAATTTGCCTTACAACTTGTAGTTGTGTTTACAATTCTTTTCGCCAAACTTTTATTTCTGCAAATATCTGAACTACTTCATCTAAATTTATTTGCCTAGCATGTGGCACTCTATGCTTAATATTGCCGGCCCCTTGAATCGCTCTTGCGACATAGTACTCCTGGGGTAATTCTTGATGATTTTTAGTTTCGAAAACTATCGTTACTGAAAGCGCAAGGAACAATAATGTTCAGTATTAAAGTGGCCCCATATTGCTCTAAGGTGGCACTATCACCGATTGAAAGGCAGAATCTGGCAACATCTAGCGTTATCTAGTACTATCTATCAGTTGTTTGTACCAAGCGAAGGAATGCACAATGGGATTTCTTTTACCGAAACAAACAAACCATGACCTCCTTAATTATTGAGTGAAAATTTGGTACGTCCTCGTACACTTGGGAGCCAGCTGTAAAGATTAACAATATTACTGCCGCTAGATGGCGTCACGGTATTTTCTTTCGATTTTCAATCGGTGATAGTGCCACTTTAAAGGAAGCAACAATGCAACCAACAGAAAATTTCAGTTTATTTAACATGTTCAGTTAACTAATAAATGTTATTACTAATGTTATCAATTTATTATTTTATTACTTGTTAATTAACTCGAAGTTTTAACAACTTTACGAGTTATAGTTACAAACAAATCAAAATATTAATTATCAGCATTACAACAAGAACACCACTAATAATTAACTATTTATTACAATTACTATAATGTTATAAAAATTTTAATCTGTTGTATTAATTCAACTGAACGCCACAGATAAACACGATTTCCCCAACTTTCTGATATTTTGGCTCGTCATCAGCATGTTCAACACCTAAAAAAATCGATGGGAGTCGCTAGCATTCGCTCAGATAATGTGATATATGTTTGATTTAATACAACAGTTGATGCCAACAATACAATGCCATTGAATGACAATAAAATAATATTCACTAACCATCTATAACTATCTTGATGGGCGAAGTGCTAGCACGCTTCTAGATGTTATGTAGGCTGGCGTGCAAGCGTCTTCCAATTCTCTCTCGCACATGCCTTCTTTCAGGAGACATTTTTTCGGGCGGGCCAAACTCTCTGATCGACATATTGGGATATATTGAGTATAGTCGGAGTTTGCAATGGTTAACTTTTAATTCCAAAATAGCCGCTATCACTAGCTTTTCGGCCGCTAAAATTTAATTAAACGGTACTCAGGAGAGGTACCAAAAAAAACAACAATGTACAAGAGCGCTCGGTATTTTTTGTTTTTGTTTTTACTTTTCATTCACGATTTTTCAGGTGTGAGCGATGGCTTTTATTTTTTATCAAACAAAACAACTCCAGCAGCTTACTTGTTGAGGAGTATAATATCAATGTTTTAATACAAAGTTAAGCCATGTTGAGAGAGCAAATGTTGTACCCTCAGTAAAATTCTTTTCTTTAGATCCAATTTTTTGAGTTGTGACACGCCTATGATAAGCCCTTAGATCCGTTTCGAAGCCATCATTTTAAATGGAACTTGGACTCACGAAGTCATCGGTTCCAGAAAGTGTTTGGTGAAAGCGTTGATGCATGATCGGACAGTTTTTCTTTTTTTATCGCTTAAACATTTCATGTGCTAAGAAAAAAAACCATGCGTGCGTTCCTGAGAACCACGTAATTAACTTTTAGCGATCTTAAGTTTTTACAATAATGATTCGAGTTATAACGAGCATCTATTCACTCACAGAAGTTGGCTTAGTTTCGTTAGCAGATCAGTCAAGGTCAAGTCATTAAATCGTGCGATACATTCTTAAAATTCATTGAAACGAGCATATCCGTATTGTGCGACATCAACCACAATATCTGGCTAAGACACGTAGTTACTGTATACTTTTTAAACATGTTATGATTCTGGCAGCGCACCACTCCATACAGTCGTAAAGATAAGCTGAAATTTAGTTTTACTGTAAAGGTAAGATTGACTATTACAGTTTATTCAAATTTAGAACACATGCTTCAAATTGTTAATATATTTTGGATAAATATTAAATACACTGTTTCAGTAATCGTTTTGTTTTATAGTAGAATTTTTCTCCATTCATCTGCGCCCCCAGCACCTCAGCGCCCCCCTGCGACTGCAGGTGCTGCAGCATTGTAGTTACGCCACTGTGTCACATATTTGTTGTAGGCTACATTGCTACCATTTTTCATGAATTATACAATGAAAATTTAAACATTTTTGCCCAGTATTTCAATTTTGTGTTATTTCCTTGGAAGAGGGTACAGTAAAGGTAAATTTTTGCTTGGCACAAACACGCACACACACATTTTACATCAAAAGACTTATGCATAAATTGCAAATTTGATTTGCAAACTGCATGAAATGCAAAAACGAAAACAAACAAAAAACAGCACTCCACAACTACATAGTTTTAGTTAGCCGACCATCCATGTGTAGCGTTTCGACAGAAATGAAGAACCTCCGTTAGGTAGAAGTCGCCCGATACGATTGGCTGCAAGTTGTTAATCATTGTTCAACACAAATAATAATTTCCTTATTTTCTTTTCTTGTATTCTTCGTGTTGCTAGTTATGGTACGTAGGAACTAAGGACACGAATTGCTATTTTTTCTTTTGTTTTGCTAGCCAGCTCATCATGACATAACGCTGCGACGACTCATAAGCTGACGCCGTAGTCAGCTTGGTTGACCGGCATAATGAAAGCTACTGGCAAATGAATGACTACATGTAGGTTTTGAGTGGGTCAGGCAAGTTGTCTGTTTGGTTCGGGGTAACAGCTTGTGCATCTAACCGTTTGGAAAATGGTAATTAAAAACAAATTCTTTTCTGCAAGCTCAGAAATCTGGGGCCCTCATTTGAGCAAGCCCCCCCCCCCCCCGCCTTGCGGGGGCTGCGGGGCAACACCTGCGGCCCTGGAGCCAAGGTACGCCTCGGGAACCAGTGGACCGGACTGCCTCTCTGTCCCCGGCACCCGAGCCCTCTCTCATGGAGCCACCGTCACCTGCTTTTTCTGCAATTTGACAACTTTTCCCTGTTCCCTGAAGCCGGGACGCTGTGGTCCATGGTCCCCCTCGTGGATCTGTCACAAATGGTTCCCGCTACACTATCGGTCTCACTCAAGACACGGTTGCCACTTCTCCGCTTCAGTGCGGTCAACTACAACCAGCTTCAGACTTTCCCAGTCTCCAACAAGAACTGCTTACCGCTAAAGAAAGGTACACCCGTTTGAAGCTTTAAGTCAAGGCTTGACGAACCGCCGCTAAGCGGGCACTCCATCACCCGGACAGTCACCTGGATCTATCCTCTCGTTCCTCCTGGGCCTCCTTGACCTCCAGGCTGCAGCCCATCGCTCAACATGATGGTTCCATTTCCAAGGAAACGATAAATGCACTCATGGATGAGGCTCTCCATTCTTTCAAACGCAAGCAACTGGCCAGTCCATCTCTGGAGACTGACACTTGGGTTACCTAAACTCTCAAGAAGCCCCGACTTGCTCAAGACAGTGCCGGTCCCTCCCAGGCCGCCCCAACTGTCTTTCAACCGGTCCCTCAGCCTTCTCACCTGCTTCCTCCTGACTCCGAAGATTCTGCTTCGGTTACCAGTAAACCTGCTCCATCGCTCGCCTCCGGTGACCCGCCGTCTTGGCACACACATTTCAATCAAGAATTTCCTGGTGAACCTGAAATTCCCATTCTGTCGAAAATATTATTTCCGACTGCTTATTATATAAACCATCGTCGGACGGAGGTTTGTCTACCGGATCTGGTTTTGCCCTTCGCGACTGGCTTCTGCGACAGCAACCAGTCCTTGGACAGTCCACCACTCTGCTCACTGCCCTCCTGCATACTGGTGGCTCAGTTTTAGGTAACGGTACGCCTTTAGAATTAGACACAGAGCCACCGCCACCTCGCTCGGGCCGCGAAACCGCTTTCTTTCAACCATCCGGTCAGGGTACCGCCAATCCGAAAGCGTTCGATGCCTACCCTCAGTCTGAATTCCTCACAGTAGATTTGAAGATGAACTTCGGTACCTCCCTGTTTGGTACGCAAGGTCACGGTACCCTCTTTGGTCTTTCGCGACAATGACCGTCATTTCTGTCTGGGCCTGCGAGCTGCGTCCTAGGCCGATGTTTTAAACACTGCAGTTAAAGCACTATGTGAAAAACTTTCTATGGATCCTCTACCAGAACATACACGGGATATGCCCTGCTCATCAGCCAGGTTTTTCGCTAGGCCTGCTTCACTACTTACCATTCCATGAACTGCTTAACACACGCCCTTCTTAACTCCACATTACTGCTTGGAGAAGTTGTTGTCAACACTCTCAATCTTCACGATTCCACCTGGCACATTCTTCGGAACCAACCCTTGCATGAGTCTGACATGCTTTTTCGCGGTCTCATCCCCAAGTTGGCACCGCACCTTGAAATAACATGAAAACCGAAGCCACGATCGAGGCTCAGTCACCATCCAAAACAACTTGTTCCCCATCCTTCAAGCGAAAACGTCAACTGGGCAACTTAACCAACGGTCCACACCGATGATCTCCGATACTGCACGATGCGACAGGACCGTCAGCCCTTTCCTTCCAAAGCCATTGGCCGCAGGTGCGGGCACTCCTACGGCTGAAGCGCAACTCCGAGCAGGCGCAACCAACACGCCTCACCAGCGCCGTCTCAAATCCAATCATTCTCATTTGTCTCCACCCCATCCCAGTGGGGGGTGGGTGGCTTCAGCACTACCTCCCAGCATGGCAGAATATTACCCGGGATCCAGCAGTCTTCAAGATCATTTCTTACGGTTACCAACCTACCTTCCTCTCCCCGCCTCCATTGCGGTCCCTCTCTTGGTCACTGGCACCGGTACCAATGGTGCACCTTGTAAAGTTGCCATCTCTTGCTTGCTGACTTGACCGTAATTACCTAA
>JAHWFP010083199.1:25883-62893 GCA_023313725.1 Lithobius niger
TTAGACCCTTACTTTTAACTTTTAACGATACGTTTTTGTTTATTAATCCGTGTTACTTTGAGAATTGTAATAAATAGGTGTGGTGGTGGGTGAGGGGTGAGGTATGTGTGACACCTTTATAATTAATTTGTTGTTTGTTTTGTTGCGCCGCTTTTAAGCTCGGTAAATTGCTATGTTCCTTACTAACCTGGCTATCGCAAGTGTTAACAATAGAAACAAATCCTTTAATCTTCAGTCTATGTCTTGCAGCTGGCGTTTGCTAAAAGCATTGTTGCATAATAACAATGTTTAAAACAATGTAAAACAATCAATCTGGTCGTTTAGAGCTCCGTAACCCCTGAACCACTTGACCAATTAGAAGAGGCCTTATGGAAAGGGCACATCTACGGAGCAATACCTGTAAAATGAGCTAAGAACCAGCTTTACACGACAAATAGTTTGACCTGTAGAGAGGACAGACGAAAGTATCCCCAGAACAACAACAACAACAAGAAGCAAAACAAGAAGTTGTCTATTTGGCCCCTCTCTGTATCTCGGGTTTGGCTGGACTGAATTTCACAATTTTTGGACTGTAGACAGGCCTTGACTAGTCAAGGCTAGATTCCAAATTTGGTTTAAAATTTTTTAATTTTGACGGAGTTATAAGCTCTCAAAGTTGAAAGTTTAACACAGAGATCCTAGGTCGACCCTTACTAACACTGGCTATCGCCAGTGTTAATTTACTTAACTTTGTAATCTATGATTCCAATCGGAAATTCCTAAGATCTTTTACACGCCACAGCGACATGAGAACGATGCATCACAGGAACCTTCTCTTCCCGAAAATTCCAGGGGTTGCTGAGGTAAGGTTCAAACCCAGGATCTTTGGCTTAGAGAGTAGTGCTAACCATCTTGACCCCATTGATGTACAGGACTAAGCTACACATTTTCTGGCGACGGTATAACATTTTTCGTTTGGTTTTCCGTCTCACTGGTGAAATGCATGCACGACGGAACCACCTAATGACAAATTTATTACTCAAGAGCGCTTTAGCCAACACACTGCTAAATTTTGCGTTGCTCTTTGAACTGAAAATTATAACACGCCGGCGAATAAATTTTATTTTGTTTTCTAATTTTTTTCCGCGGCTCAAAAAACTAACTGCACGGGGGGGACGTTAAATTAAACATTAATTTCCTTTAGCGTAAATGTAATGAAGTACTCTGAAACATTATTCCAAATTTGAAACTAAAGTTTGTCTTTCGCCGTCTTACCGTTTATGCAGTGGTGGATTTAGGCATGTGCATATGATGAGTTGCACTTATACGTCGTAAACCCAAGGACCTCGATGGGGTATCTTATTCATAAAAAATACAATGTTAACGGGTTTGTGAGTTCACTTAAAATTGCACACAAATCATCTGTCGTGTTAATGCAGTAATGTGGACAAGAATGGCGCCACGGAAATATTTTGCGAAGTTCGATTCAAAGTTGACAGTGATGCGTCTGCAGCATTAAGACTCCTGTTAAAGGGCAATTACATCCATTTTGATATGCATGTTTGACTTTTGGATCACTTACACAATAACTAAACACAAGAATCGCGGTAAGAATACGTTACTTACGTCCGATATAACAATTTAATTACTGCATCACCAAAACACGACATGGAGATCGCCATTGTTTTGTTGAAACCTAGGACGATATATGGTAAACTGCGTTTACCGGAGTAGCAGATTCACATCTTAAGACGCAGCCAGCATCGATATCTCTGCTTTGAGATTATGGGATGGCAGCCGCCAAATGATTATCGTGGGGTACACAATGGCTACAGTTACACTGTGATAGTCTTTGCAAATTTATCCTAGCACAGGAAAAAGTTTGCACTAATTTTCTAATAGCTGTTCGATTTTAGAAATTGATTTTTGCATCATTTTTAAGATATAGTGTTTTCACATTTTTGGTAACCTGCTCAATACATATTTACATGAATCGCACAATTACGACAGAAATGATGAATTATGGGATGTGTATTCTAGAACGATATATGTAAACCGCAATATGGGAATCCTACAATATATTTATTTATTTATTTTAATTCAAAATTATTGTAACCCCCCCCCCACAAAGAGCATGACAGCAATTTCAAATTAAAACAACAATTTCACGAATCTCATTCACGCGAGAGCAGAGACGAGATAGGCGTGAAAGGGGTACATTATGAGGCACCGCCATATTCTTCTTGCCTGAATGAGATTCGCAAAATTGTTGTTTCAATCAGAAATTGCTGTTGCTTTTTATAGGGGGTTATAATAATTTTGTAAATAAATTCAATAAATAAATATATTGGAGGATTGGCCTTTGGCGAATCTCATCAGATCTCATTCAGACGAAAACCGGAAGTTGGCTAGCGCCATGTTGCGTTGTTGACGTCGGCCAAGCGTTGGATGGAAGGCAGATGGCGAGGTTTGTAATGCATTGTTTCTAGTACAGTAGCCACCCCCTGCTGGAACGTTCAGAAATTAATACCAACAGATGGATCTCTTGGATTTCGACTCGCAGCCGATTGAGATAGCTGTATTGACTGTGAGGAGCTCAAGCGTCTGACGGCCTTAGCTAGCCGGCAGTGTAGTGGCCAGCTAAGGCCGTCAGACGCTTGAGCTCCTCACAGTCAACGGAGCTACATCAATCGGCTGCGAGTCGAAATCGAAAAGATCCGTCTGTCGGCATTAATTTCTGCGCGTTCCAGCAAAACAATGGCGATCTCCGTGTCGTGTTTTAGTGATGCAGTAATTAAATTGTTATATCGGACGTAAGTAACGTATATTCTTACCGCAATAGTTATTGTGATCCAAAACTCAAACATGCATGTCAAAATGGATGTAATTGCACTTTAACCCTTAACCACGTGGAAGGAACATTAAGTCCAAACGCGCAACGCGAGCTTTGTGAAGGACCCTAAGCAACGCGAGCAAGCACAGCCCAGTCGTTACGTCGCTGACTCGAAACCAAGAGAATACCGGTTCGAATTCGAAGACCGAGCCAAATAAAATGATTACTTTTTCTATGAGTGTAATTCATTAGTTTTATTAAGAGTTAGCGTTGTTCATTAAGGTACGTTTATTATAATTTAACTTTTTTTTTTTTACTTAGCTACCATAGTGCATGAGAATGTGGCAAGTGAACCAAGGACCACTGACTGGTGGACCAACAGATGGTAGAACACTTTAATAGTTCAGGTTTTTTTTTTTTTTTTTTTACAGATATCTGCGCATTATTATTTAATCACAATTTACAAGCTGCGTTCGTTAGGGATCTAGCGTTTTGTAGGGTAATTTGCTTTCACATTATCATCATCGGGCATAACCTGAAAAAACCTTCACACGTGGATGCCCCGTTATGTATAATTATACGGTAAATTATATTTGACCCAACAAATAATTACACCTCCCACTCAACGTCACTAGCAGTTTTATTCTACATATTTTTTACTTTAAAATGAAAAATGTACTGTTCCTCCCCCCACCCCTTCCTCCCGCTCCAACTAATCTAGTGCGTCTTTAGAGTCGAGAGTCATTTATTCGTACAACAGCCAGTCCGCTTCTGCTTATAGGCAGGGCCGTGCCGTACGGGGGGGGGGGGGCGCCCCCCCCCCCCCCCCCCAAAAAAAATGACTAACAGGAGCGCCAAATTCGGGTGTTCAAATTTGGAAAAAAAATCTTTTTTTTTAAAATTAGCCTACTTTAACTGATTAGCGATTATAAAAAAGGTAATAAACCCAAAAACATTTTACCAGAATTCATCAACTAGCCGTAACCGTTGTCAAGGTCAGGTATTTTATTCCCAATTGCCTTAAATCCCCATCCCACTTCAGTAGCAAGCCAACTCATGCCTGCCACGTGAGTAAGAACTCTGGGTAAGGAGGAAGCGATTAGTAAAAACGTGAGCAAGTTGCGGTAGACAGTATGTGACTGGCACACTTTCCAATGATAAGCAAAAGGACTCGAGGGCGCAGGACGGACCAAGAAAAAATTACGTGCAGAAGACGACAAAAAAATGGAAGAGCATCTAAGGAAAATTTGTAAAAAAAAAAAATAAGGCACCGTGTTTATACAATTAATAGTTTTATGTATTTTCCCTGGACTGTGTGCGTCGCCCTAGGATTGCATACGTAATTTTACTTAGGGGTTTTATGACCTTAAAATTATTATACGGTTACCAAATATCAGCTTAATGATTTAATTATTTTCTCCCTGGCTTTCTCTTATAATGATTTGCGTAGTTAGGACTCCGTTTTTCGGATAGTTAGTGATTTGACCAGTTGGTTCTCATATTACCGCCCCTGCGGCATCAATGGTTATTTTTAGAAAATTGCCGTGCGCCCATCAAATTGGGACAACTTGTTATTTTTTCGGGTTTGACTGGGCTGGCAAAATGATACCATCGGTACAAATATCGAAGATATTGCTTCATTTATCATCAACAGACCTAACTAAAAAGGCTTCATATCTGCAATGTTTGTCATGAATTACAATCGTAAATAACTGACAAAAGAAAAAAAATCAAATAAACTATAGTTCATAGAATACAAATTTGGTTGTAGTTTACGTTCTGAGACGTATGTACAATCCACCCAAAACCAAAACTGGTATAAAAGAAGCCGCCAAGTTTCCAAAAAGGATCGGCCTTTGAAAGTAGTGATATGATTCAACCAGGGAAAGGCCGCCAAGGTTAATCCTATTAGCCAAGTTAATCGCACCGACTAATCGTTCGAAAGTTAAATGAAAACTAGATTATTGCTACTCACTGCAGCAAATCTTCAAGTTTTCATTTAACATCCAAAGTATTATTCGGTGAGATTAACTTGGCTAATAAGATCAACATGGCGGCCTTTCCCTGGTTGAATTATATCACTACTTTCAAATGTCATCAATGCTGTTAGAGTTGGTCTGCGTCGGGAGAGGATGGGGAGGGAGGGGGTAGCCGAAAATGCGACTATTTATTAGTCCGTGATGTGAAGCCATTCAAATATATTTTCGACATTTCTCTCCCAGACAATTCGGTTCCAAAATTAAACGGATAGTGTGATAATTCAGTTGTGTCTAAAATATAACTCGTACGGAAATTCGGTCTCTCAAGAAAAAAATGAACTCCCTGCAAATGCAAATAAGTTGAGCTCCATGATGTACTCTAGAATTTACTTTCATTGCGTTATTGCTTGCATATCTGCCACGTCAGTGCAACCAGAACCCGGGGGAGGGGAACGGGGGTGCTGAACTTCGCACGGGAACGATAAACATCCTAAAACCATGCCAAACTCACTGCCGGACTTGCAGACTGAAACTTTGGGTGTGCTCTTAAATCTATATTGCACCAAATGTCACCAACATTTCTAAGCTTAAGACGACATAACTTGGGACCAAATTGTCGCAGATGTTCCTTTTTTTTTTTACTTTGGGACCAAACTTTTAGCTGAGACTCAATTTTCTGGTTCTGGTTCGAACTGTCTGGCACCCATCCAAATAAGCCATAATTTTTTTTAAGAGTATAAGTTATTGATGGGGGGGGGGGGCGCACACCTGACAGGGGGCGTCAAATTATGCTTTGCCCCACCAGACTCGCTGGCCTTGGCCCGGCCCTGCCTACACGCAGATTCACCGATACATAGACGATAATTAAAGAAATACGGATGAACTATTCTTGAACTAAATGTCAGACTGCCTCAACGGGGCATTGAATCCATGACCATGCCACTGACACAGCCAACGACCAAAGGCCGTACTGACACAGTCTTAAAAAGGAAACGTATACTTTTCCAATCGCCACTGGAAGGACGAATTCGAAAGGAACACACAGTAAGGACCCCCGCGCACACAGCGACAAAGCCGGGCGGCCAGGTCGCTGCGGCCAACGAGAATGCTTACAGTGTATGTAGCAACGCGGACTTGGCCGCAGCGGCCAGCCTGTTGCCGCGGCCACTGGGATCCCGGGCAGCGTGCAGGCGGTCATACTTGCTTGCTCCGTATTCATTTTTCACCACGTGATCGAGAATTATCAATGAAAAACGGACGTGGCCGCGTGGCACGTCGCCGTGTTTTTTGGCCGCCACGACCAGTGGCCGCGCGACCTGGCCGTTCAGTGCGCGGACGCCATAAAGTGTGAAATTAGGGATCAAACAGGATGGAAAGCCAAATGGGCTTAAGTAGTGTTAAATAAATGCGAATGGAAACCTATTAAGTTGCCTTTTAGATTTAAATGTCAGACTGCCTGAACGGGGAATTGAACCCACAACCTTTGAAACCAAATGCCGAGTCCCTACCGCTGAGCCACATTGACAGGGCCATTAGCTCTTTAGGATGTTGGCATATTGCATTATTGTACTGTTGTTTGCCTGAAACATAAATTCTCTGACTCATATTTACTCACGAGTTTTACTGCGGATATCCCCATTACTAGCAACATGTGTTTTATCCACGTGGGTCTTGTGTTTATTTCCGGACCAGAGCTCACGTGGACTGCTCAAGCAGCGGCACGTGGTGGCCGCATAAGCTGAAGTCCATCTCGTGAGGCTGTGGACTTTTGATATTTTCGTTAAATTAATTATTTCTTTATTTATTTTTATCAGATTTGAATATTTTTGTTTTTGGATACAAATTTAACGATTGGAAAACTAGCCCAAAAGCGTCAAGAAAAAATGAAATTATTCCTGGCGTTGACCGATCTGCAATCTCGTGCCATCCGAATCAGGTTGCGCAAAGAGATGAACGGTAACCTTGAACTGCAAGAATATTCTGTTTACCTTGAGCAATATACTCCGCTTGAATTTCTGTAAAACCTCTTAAAAAAAAAACAGTAATTTGAGTTGGAAATAACAGACTGTAGTCGGACAACTACCCAAAACCCGTGGGGGGGGGGGGGAATAAAAACAAAATAGCCCCAAAAAAAGGATTTCAAATTTCGGGAAAAACGCGATCCAGTCAGTTTTTTCTGTCTTTACGTCTGTGACGCATCCGTGGTGGGGGTAGCCGAAACGGGAAACGCTCCCCCCAACATTTTTGGACACCCTCTGGCGACTATTCCCCCTCCACCCATCAGATCAAAATCAAATAGTAGACATTTGATAAAAAGATGTGCTGCTTTACTAAAGTTACGTTTAAAAAATCACTTGAAAACTACTTGCAAAAACTATTTTTGAGCGGGATTTAAAACATCCTTTAAAAATGGGGTAGAAAACAATGTGAGAAAGGGAATTGCAAGAGTGCTATTTTTAGTTCTATTACGGTATTATTTGGGGGGGGGGGGTGAAGGAGACCGTGACAGTAGAATTTTTGGTCTGCTCCTCCCCCCGCCCCCCTTACCCTTTAACTAAAATTGCTGCCCCACTGCCACCTTCCCAGTAAAGTGATTGTAGCGTCATCACTATCAGGTCAGGTTCATCGGTCAGCCCCTGCAAACTACCATCACAAGAAAATCCAATTTTGAAGACACGAACTCTTTAACGAAACGTCGTTCAAGAAATTTCATCTCATTAATACTCTTTAGTACAGAGCATCCAAAACTCTTTATTTTTTGTGTAGTTTTTTGAAAGTAAGGTCTTAACAGGTTGCCCTTAGCAATTCAGTGCTTACTGCCTTGTTGTACTGTTTGCTGTTTTTTTCTCCCCTTTGGACAGTAGGAACTGACTGACGTTGACGCGTTTTGCCATATTGGGTTCTAGATTGGCCTTTTTAATGCGGTTGAGGCTAAAAAACGGGGGTACCCGATTTACGTCAGCGACATCTCCTCAAAAACCAGACACATTTGTTCAATTCTGATCCGACGAAATTCAAGTATGCAGGTTGGTGACTTGCAGTGCGCCAGTACACAAGGTATTATGCTGTAGTTGACTTAGTTCGGGTGGTTTTAGTTCGCTAACCTCTAAAAGGTCTCTGAGCGAAAAATCGTCGTCAAATAGTACACGATCAGTGGCTGACGTCAACGCAAAGGTGTGCGCTCAACGCCCATCATACGAAAAATTGCGGCGTGTAACTGCGTATTTCGGCACGTCCAGATGGCTCCCCTCCTATGGCGCAGAACAACACAAAGTGAGTCATCACTTACCTTTGCAGTGATCTGGATGGTACACCGAATTTCTATGATCGAATCTGGACGGTACAATGAATAAGACCTTTGCTTTTAATTACTGTGCCATCCTCGCTGCTTTTCGGGTGCGATATATTACAGTATTTTATTACGCGTATTTGTGGTGTTGTTTCCTATTGAACGAGTGAGCAAAGCGAATGATGTCCTGTTTTCACAGTGGCGGACTGGCCAGAGGGAGGGAAGGGCGGGATATTCCTAATGGCCTCTGACTTTTAGATTTTTTTTTAAATCCGTAACAGGAAGACTCACGTAAGTTTTATTGGTTCGACATTAGTTTTAACCACAGATTTAAAATTACAAATAATAACGATAACAATAATTATAAAACGCTAGTAAAACAAGTACTTTGTATTGAGTAGCCTAACAAAAATTGGCCACATGAAATTGCAGTGTTATATTCAATGTGGACTTTGTCACAATTTTCGTGTGAATATTTTAATTTTTGTTAATACACCTAAAAAGTGTAAATAAATTTAAAGTAGTCAACCTCACGTACCCTCAACGCAATATAATTTCTCCAACTCGCCCCCCCCCCCCAAATTACCTGCTGAATTTATGAAACATGGTGTTATCAGCGTCCGATGAAAACTTATCTGGTCAGTGATTGCATCGTCGCACACAAGATTCTGGCTCATTTGCCGTATCGTAGTAACAAACGTTACGAGACAATTTTTTGTAATATAATGTGCAATATAGTAGATATTCTTCAGTATATACACCATACATTTAGATTTTTTAGAAGTGTCCTGTTGGTATGTCTGCCGTTCCAACTTCGTACGTCAATTACAGATATTTTTTTATTCTACCATACGACACGTCGAATGCAGTGTTAGTGCATCTTGTTTTTTTAAATAGTTTTTTATACAGGAGAGGAAAACATAATATTCAGTGAAGAGTGGTGGCGATGCACAACAAAAAAGCTCCTCTATCACTAAAACGTTTGAATCCATCAGCCGATTCATTTGAATCTTTCACTTCGATTTGTGAAACGTTTACCTTTTCTCTCTTGTGGCATAAAAATGAATTAAAATTGGTTAAACTGGTAAATTCCAATTGTAATCAATGTAATTTTGTATGTTTAGCTGATAAGCTGCATCACGCCGCCCCAATTTGCTGAATACTTTTCTGTTTTTTTTTTTAAATTATATTTATCTCTTTCATAGTGTTCTGCGTATATGCTCATTAATTATTACGAGAAACAAATTTAAAAAAAAATCTTTTACGCCATACAAAAATAAAACTTCCAACTTCAATAAAGGAATTTCATCCACTCACGCATTCTATTTTCGAAGTGTTAAAACTCACCTTCGTGTTGTTCACGAGCCTGATGATTCTTATAAATCCATCCGTTTCATTGCGGTTTTTATCAACAAATAAACCAGCCACTAACACGTTTGAAATTAAACATACGAACACACGATTACGATTCAATAAATTAATCTAACAAGCCTACATTTGTGTTCAGCGAAAATCAACGAACTTTCAATTGTTTACGCTTTCAACTTGACAACCGCATCAGTAACAGGCGGCCAGAATTCCGATGGCACGTGGCTGCCGACTGACTTTATATACCAAACGTCCAAACGAGCTTCTCACAATTAGAAATGTGTCCTATTTCAAGTCCGACTACGTAAGCACAACAATCGTAAATTTTGTCGTGGAGAGAAAGACAGGCAAGCAACCGGTTTGGCCCGAGTTCGGTTCACTTCTTTACTTGGTTCCCTGTTGGTTGGGTGTAGGCACTTCCCGACCTTGCAGATGCAACTAGTTTCCCTTATTACACAACGGGAGCTCCTTCTTGTCGACCGATAGTCATAGACCATTTCGTCTTGGCAAACTTGGGCGGGTTTGGGTCAACAAAACTGACACGACAATGCGGAATTCGATTCTAAAAAAAGGGAAGGACAGAAACGTGCGAACAAGTCATGAAAAAAAAGAAAAAAAAGAGAAAGATTGTAATACAGCCAGTAAAGAAAGATCATCAACAAGCAGGTTTTTTTAACGGAGCCTTATGTCATCTGAAGCAAACCAATTGTTGTATAGCTGAACCGACTCAACTGAACTAAACTAAAACTTTAAAACTAAATGTTTTAAAAGGATCAACTAGTAACTTTACTTTAGAGGTGTTCTCAGCCATAGCTATGGTGTCAGAAGAAGAGAGTGAAGTAAACTTACTCGACTTTTACGGGACCCTCTGATCACTGATCGACCAAGATTATGTGCACAACATATACCAGATCCATGGGCTCTCTTACACTACCTTAACTGGTCGCCACTTACAAGCAGGCACTTTGCCAGGGTCCCCTATCCAGTCACTAACCAAATCAACTAATTCAGGCAACTAGGCTAAGCTCTGCTACCGATCAGCCAGAGTGGCCACTAAAAAACTCCGAAATATTTACAATGTTGTGACAGTAAGCTTTTGAATCCAGCCATACATATAATAAACAAAAACGGAACATTTAATGCTAAGAATAAGGGTCTAAAAGTCAAAACCTAAAAGGAAAACGGACAAGCTTTCACAGTAAGGGTATCATTAGACCCTTACTACCCGGTGGTTGGCTTAGTTCTAGTCTAGTCGGACAGAACGTATGTAATGAACGTTTAAAAGTACATTCCTCCCAGCACCATTTTCCTCGATCCTCCACATCAAGTACGGCCCCAAAGGTCTAATTCCTTACCGTTAGTCAATCCCTTGGTAAAAATCCGTTTTAAAATGTGGCGTCTAGGAGATTTTCTGTTGAATAATTGTTAACTCTATTTACTGTATCCTACGCGTATATGATCCTTTGCACGCCTACAATGACCTTGATCTTCATCTGTGTGTGCACACGCACTAATTTTTATCGTTTGCTAATAATTACTATGAGATCAAAAATCTAAAAGACTAATGCGGTAAACATTAAAATTAATTATGCCAATAGATCGCCGAAGAAAAATTATAATATACTAGCCTAAAAAAATTATAGAGAGTGATTTTAAAATACGAAAATCATTCCGGTTTGTGACGACACGATCTTTAACCTGATGCTGTTTCGTGTACTATTCCCAAAGCCAACCGAGACAGCAGCTACGTTCCTCGCTGCGAGGAACGCAGCTACCACCCTAGCCGACCTTAGCTCTGGTAAATGCGTGGATGACGATCTGTGTGTGGCTGTGATAAGGCAGGCCGGGTGTCCCTTTAAAAACTAAGAACACAATTTTCTTATGAAGGTTGCATTTGTCTTTTGACACTTTAGAATTTTTGATTATCTTTATACGAATTTCGTACATTTAAGGTAATTGATGACAACCAATAATGCTCTCTGCTGCGATGTTACTAAACCGGAAAAAAAAACAAAAAACATTTCCATCTCAAGCAAAGCAGGTAACGCACACCTCACTAACACTGGACTTGCTTGACGACTTTGGAAGCCAATTTTGTAAATAAGTTCAACTTTGTAAATATAATTCTAGCCTATTCGAACGGAAAGTATGTATGTACGAATTTAGCATGTTTTTTTTGCTTGGAATATCTTCAAAAACACTTTCTTTAAAGTTATACTGGGTGGTCATAAAGTCTTTACCTGATTACAAAAATTTATTAAACACAAACCACATGCTAGGTACAAACATATGGTTTTTCTGCAAAACGAAGCTCGACTCAAAGTTTTCCACTAAGGTTAGTTGACTTCATGTACTTCATGTACTCCGTGTGGCCTGCAGCACATCAAGGCAATCAAGGCCCATCAAGGCCCTTCACGGCACATCAAGGCCCTTGAACTGCGCCGACTTAAGGCTGACCTAATTTTGACATTTAAAATTCTACGCGGCTTTCTGGAAATAGAATTACCATTTTTGACCTTAGTCATTATTTCTTCCCTCAGCCAGACTCAATTGCCGGAAGTACTTTTTTGCCGTTAAGGTGGTTCCAGTGTGGAATGCTTTATTGCGGCTGATTCCGTCAACAGCTTCAGACAACATATTGACGAGTTTAACTTTGCCAAATTTTTTAAAAGACCCAATTATGTTGTCGCCTGCTAGTTGGGTGGTGATTGTTGGACTGGTGTATGCCCAATAATGTCCGCTTGTTCATGATCATGTGTCTCCTAGTGACCATGGCTTTTTTGTTATAATGAACTTTTTTATTTTTATTTTATCTTGATTATGATTGACAATTGGTTTAGGCCAGGCTTTAAACTACAATGCATTTATTTTATTTTATTTATTTAAAAAAAAATTTTTTTAAACATTGACAATGTACGGCTTTTCCCCTCACTCGTCCCTCACGTTTGGTGATGCCATCGGGGACCACCGTGTCCCTGGTAGGTCTAACCTTGGTGGTAAGGCATTCGTGAGCCCAACCCAATACCATCCACCCTTCCTTTACAGCCGGGCAACCGTCTTCGTTTTAAACCTTTAAACTTCACAATTTTTAATATTTGTTTTAACTTCGGATGGCAGTTAGTGATCACCAGGTCCTTGCCATTCCGGTTGCGTTTGCAACAAACTTATCTTATTATTATATATATTCAATTTCCCTCCATGTATTGGCAAACATCACTTTTACTGTCGCTATAGCAGCTGTTATCGTATGCTTTATTGTTTCAATGTTAGCAACGGGTATTTTTTACATACTGCCACAAGAAAAAAATCGGGGGGGGGGGGGGAAATTTTCGGGGATCTGAATGAAGTAGTGTACCGTCTTGTTAAAATAATCCATGGCTGACATTGTTGCAACAGAGGTGCAACAAAGAGCTCCAGCATATCAAGGTACACGTCTTTCTTGACTGTAGGCTCCATAAATTGCTGATATTATTTGTGAAACCACCGCATGCAACGAGATTTCTCCTGTAACGACGCCATTTTTGGTTTAATGGCGATTGCAGCATCACCCTGCATACCTAGGGACGATTGTAGCCCCAACCGAACATAGTGGAAAAAAAACTTTATAAGTTGGGCTTCGTTTTGCAAAAAACCGTATGTTTGTATCTAGCATAGTTTTTGTTTAACAAATTTTTGTAATCCGGTAAAGACTTTATGACCACCCTGTACTTTATACGAATTCCGCAGATTTAAGGTAATTGATGACGGCCAGTAATGCTCTCTACTGCGAATATGCTGTCATGTTACCAAACCGGAAAAAAAAACTTTTTAAGCTAAAGCAAGGCAGGGAAAGTACACCTCACTACCATTGGATAATAAACATGGGTCTTTTCGTCAAAATGTATTTGTCTTCTTATTCTTACGGACGAAAGCTGGCCACCGGGTAGTAAGGGTCTAATGCTTACCAACCTCTTACTGAGAAAATTTGACACCTAGACCCTTACTGTCAAAGCTTGTCAATGTTCCTTCTAGGTTTTGACTTTTAGACCTTTACTTTTAACATTTTAACGTTCCGTTTTTGTTTATTAATATGTGTTACTTTCAGAATAGGAGCTTAACTATAAAACAGTGCCACTGACAATACTACCTGCAAGAGGAGAACACACATTTCCACCCAATTTACAGTTGAAGTTACACTTTCTTTTTTAATTTCACGTTTTAAATTTGTTGTCTAAAGGAAACTGGGCAATGATAAGCATAATTTCAAAATAACTATCTGATTTTAACATGGCGACCATTAGAGATTACAAGTGACAATGGCACATTCATTATTTCAGTTGGTATCACTATTCGTCTCCGTTCTAAATATGAAGGAAATCTGACAATAATGAGCATAATTTCAAAATAGCCACCCAATTTCAAGATGGTGGCCATTAGAGATTACTAGTGACGATGACATATTCAATATTTCACTTGGTATCAGCTATTTTGTCTCCGTTCTAAATTTGAAGAAATCGGATGATAATAGCATAATTTCAAAATAACTTCAAGATGGCGACCGATACAGATTAACAGCAACGATCACGAGGACTACCATCACCCTTAATTAGGCTAATTAAAACCAAACCACGAATAACAGCAATTAACTACAACACTTCTAGCCTAGTGCACTTTGGCCAGAAGCCAGGCCCTGAGTTATCCATATGCATCTTATAAAACAATATATTGCATGTTGCATGTTAGATAGCTGGCTCGTCTATGTGCAAAATCTAAAGAAATCGGAATGTTCCCAGTTGTAGACGTAGGTTAGAAACACAGTACATTCATCTGGAGATGGTAGAATTCCAATCTACACCTATTAGTAATAATAATTAACACGCTATGGTGTTGGGTTCGTATCTACACCGAATGTGAGGCGCTTTTCCTGCACGGAACTGTTTCTGCACAGACCCAATCTTATTAATGTGCATTAACATTTTAACAAGTAGGGTTAGTGAGTGAACCGAATAGTATTCAGGAATCTAACAGGAATATTATCTACCCCGACGTAAGAGAGCGTTCACACATTACGTATTACCGGAATGGGGTGTTACCATTTATTATGATGGTGGAGGGGCTGAGATAAGTACGACGAATTGTTACGTAATGCAGTAATTTTTGCAAAATTAGTTTTCGCTAAACATTTTCTTTAGCTACTCTATTTTTCTAATTCTGTTTACAACTTAATTTTTTTTTTCAAAGTACTAGTCATTACGACCCTAGACAGCTTAAAAAAACTAATTCATCCACACAAAAAACAATACAATTGGTGGTTTGGGGGAGGGGGGTCGGTAAGAAAATGTTATGTGTTTTCAGGTGGGGGGGAGGGGGTCATGTGAAGTGTTACACTGGTGCTACAAAGGGGGCGGGGAGACTAAATTGCTAGGAAAAAGCGTTGTGTAATTTGTGAACGCACCCTAATAGTTCGTTAGGCGAATTTGGTTGCAGTAAGGATAATTTCATATTTTATCATCAAATAGCATTGTTTCAGTTAGCATGTGATGGCTTTTATCTAAATAACTATTTCAGTTACACTAAAATAACCTTGTAAAGCCACATGCCCACCTAGGAAGTTATGATTTGACCTCATTTCCATTATTTTAGGTGGTGTAGTTTAACCTGTAGAAAGGACAGACGAAAGGTACATACATCACCAGAACAAATACAACATCACCACCACCACCAACAAGAAGCAGAACAAAAGTTGTTTATTTGGCCCCTCTCTGTATCTCGGATACGTCTGGGCCCAATTTCAAATTTTTTGGACTAAACACACCCCTTGACTAGTCGAGGCTACATTCCAGATTTCGTTAAAAAAATGTTTACTTTTGACATAGTTATGAGTTCTCAAAGTTGAGAGTTTACCACAGAGACCCTAAGCTGACCCTTACTATCGCCAGTGTACCGATACACGATTTTTACTGGAGGCCTTAGGCATATCTTTCAAAACAGCGTCTCAAGCAAAAGGGGAATATACTCACAAAGAACGCAACTCCACTTACTCCGAGGGTTGATTCAAGATGTCTTTAAGGTGGAAGGTAGTGCTTATCAAAAATTGTGTACCAAAACGTATTTTTTTGCTCGGATGTTAAATTAACACTTTAATAAAAGTCAACTTACAGTCTCGGTATAAAATTTCAACTTTGAGAGCTGACATGTGAAACTCTATGACAAAAATTTAAACCTAGCCTTGACTAATAAAGGGCTGCCTACTAGTGTACAATTTTGAAATTTGGTCCGGCCAACTAAGATATCCAGAGAGGGGCAAAACAGACAATTCTTATTCATCTTCTGGGGACGTACCGTTGGTCTGCCCTTTCTACAGGTCAAACTACACAACCTAAAATCATGAGAAGAGGTTCAAAACAGCTTTCGATGTGGGCATGTGCCATTTCGAGGTTCTTTCAGTTATTTCGAAAACAGCCACCACGTGCCAACTGAAACTATGCTAGTTTGCAGACAAAAAAAAATTTCCAAACGCCCATAAAGCAACACAAAGCAAAAATCAGTGTAGATAACATTCTCGTTAGATTCCTGAATACTGTTCCTTACAGTGACAAATCCTATGCGTTAATATTAACCATCACATTAGTTCTAAAGGTAGCATTCTGCACAGGAAAGTCACAAAGATCTGTGCAAGGGCCTTCTTGGACTCTCAATGCAACGCGTTAGGCTCGCTTCACACGTCGCCACTCAAAGGCGCTTCCGAGAAGCACCACTCGTAGCAGAGCATAGAACAAAGTAGGGGTATTCGCACGTGTGGCGCCACAGAAGATCAAAGAAGCGCCACTGAGTGGCTACGTGTGTAGGGACCCTTAGAGTTGTAGCAGAGCTATTTCAAATTGAAGCGTGTAAACAGGCGAAATTATCTACGATGCTGCAGTTGGTGATGCCAATGTTCCCATACCAAAACAAAGCCCTTACGGGCAAGTTGACTCTGCTTTCGCAAAGCAGAAGACGCTTTCTTTTTCAAAGTTAACAAAGAGGTTTGTTTCAACTAGAGGTAGTTTTTAACAAAATTAATGAATAATTATGAAACATCTGATTGCACAATCTTTACTGAACGTTAGAATACACATTAAAGCAATGACGTCACCAAAGATGAGAATTGGTGACATCATTGCTTCAAAACCAAAACAATGGCGTGCTTTTGCTATGCCCGCTTGCAATGGTGCTCTCCGTCTATTGATACTATATAACAAACTTTGTGTAGTTTTAGTCGTATTGTCGAGAGGATTTAGGTTGCTTAATGCACTTTAAAACAATTTAAACGTATGAAGTGGTCCAGCTTACGTTGAAAAAAATATTCGCTCGTTTGTTAGTCCAGTTTTGTGTCGATTCATCCCAATTGGTCCAACAAAATCAACAGCCAATGAGATGCAAAAATCAGTAAATATGGTGCGAATCGATTCAACGACGTCATAATATGACATTTTTCGCGTTCAAATTAAAAAAAAAATGGCGGCTACCTTGCCAATGTATCTCGCAAAAATCTTGCACTATTTCTCGCGCTGCTGCGTAGTATTGAGTGGACCAACCCTACATAATACATTGGAATGCCACCTTGTGGTGTTCGTTGCCCTATCATGTATTTGAGGTTACCTAACTATACATATAACTACACTTCTTTGGTAGCTTGCTGGACCATTAACTATCGTTGTAGGCACACCCCACCAGGGTGCGCCAACGTAAATAAACTAGTATATAAGCAGGCAGCACCTTATGTCAGATGCTGCCTCTTCATTCACTGCTACTCTAAACAGACCTGTATTGGTCAGTTGTTATTCAGCTCGTACGAACATACTTAGGCGAAGACGGGGTCCGACAAACCCGGAAATAGCGTACGAAATCATTAAAATAGATTTTCAAATTTGCGTTGGATTTGCAGCGATTTGTGCAGATTTGCAGGGGTCAACGCGAATCTGCAAGATTTGTACGGACTGAAAGATTTGTACAGATTTGCAAGATTTGCACAGATTTGTACGGATTTTCAAGATTTCTTCGGATTTTCAAGATTTTACATGGATTTACGGATTTCATGACAATTTACAGATTTGCAGATTCCATTTAAATTTTCAGTGATTTGTGTGGATTTGCAGATTTCACTGCATTTGCAAGTAGATTTGCAAATTTCGTGCTGATTCGCACTGATTTGCTACGATTTGCAGGAATTACAGAGATTTGCAAATGTGCAATGATTTGCAGATATCACTTGGATTTTCAGACTTCATAAAAATTTGCAAATCCAAAATCATTGAGCGTACGAGATTTCAGGCCTTGTCGGACCCCTCGTACTTAACCCGTATGTTGCAATGGTGACGATTGGCATTAATTTTACTTAGATAAATCTCAAAGCAATTTAAACCCAACTTAAAACCATTTATTTCTCCGTTAAGCACGTCGGCAAATGGGAAACCCGTTAGAGTTTATTTAGTGAATAAAATATCTCTTTGAAACTGGGTCCTTCAGACCTGAAGCTGGGTGGGGTTGTAATTTACTGCATGTGGCAAATACAGTTCTAGTTCCCCACCCAGCTAACTGTGCAGTGCTCATCACTTAACCGGGATCAGCCGGAATAAGGACGAGTAGACCTGGAAAAAGGACTGGAGGACTCTTACGTAACGTCATCACGTTACAAGAGGTATTTGCTTGTGGTCTCATCCTAGGCCAGTAAATCCGTGACTTAACCCACCACAAATTGCAACAAAAGGTTTCATGGTTGTTCCTAACTGGAAAAAGCGTGCTGAATTCGAAAAAAAAATTGTTATCCACGCTATCTGCTGTCGTCTTCCTGGAAGAAAACAGGCTTAATCTGCATATTATAGTTAAAAAATGCATGTATGGAAATACGAAGGAAATTTTAGTGTACCTTGCATTGTGAGGGCAGTTTTTTGCGAGCCTAATCAAAAGGACGTGCACTTGAATATTTTGAAGGGTGCCAGGCTATAAACCTTGAGCATTAAAGATAGCGACCAAAAAAGTGCCAAACTATTACTCAATTTGTTGCCATTTGGCCTATTATGCAAGAACCGTTAGTGTTACACAAAAGCAGTTTGCATATCAGTTGTTTATATTTATGGGTGGGAATATCTTCTTTGAATCAAGGGTAATGAAAATGGTCTACCACTATTACGGACCGAGCGACGCCTGTTTTACTAGTGGCTAATATCACATTTAAACAATCACAGGTTCAATTTTTCGCCTATTTTCATCTTTAAACTACTCTTGTGGCGTTTATAATTTAGATGAATGACTCCAATTAGGTTTATTCGAAGGGTGGGAATGTCTTCTTTGAATTAATGGTAATGAAAACGGTCTACCACTATTTGGGAACGAACCACGCCCATTTTACTAGGGGCTGGTATCACAATACCATTCAATTTTTCGCTCATTTTCAAATTTAAGCTGCTCTTGTGACGGTTATAACTTAGATGAATGACTCCAATTAGGTTTATTCGTAAGGTGGGAATGTCGCCTTTGAATCAAGGGTAATGAAAAGGGTCTACGACTACTAGGGACCGATCCACGCCCGTTTTACTAAGGGCTGTATTGTTCAATTTTTGCTCATTTTCAACATTTGAACGGTATTAAACACAGAAAGCCAAAGGCTCAACAAGAGTTAAAGAAATACAGATGCAAACCTATTAACGTTACCTTTTGGACTTATATGTCAGACTGCCTGAGTGGGGAATCGAACCCACGACCTTTGAAACTAAAGGCCGAGGTCCTACCGCTGAGTCATACTGACACAGCTATGAGGAAACGCTACCTATGGACGTTTCCGCAGTACGACTCAGCTGTAGAACTTCGGCCTTCGGTTTTAAAGGTCGTGGGTTCGATTCCCCGCTAAGGTATTCTTGACATACAAGTTCAAAAAGAAACATAAATGCAAACCTATTTACGTTGCCTTTAGGACTTATACGTCACTCTGCCTGAGCGGGGGAATCGAACCCACGACATTTGAAACCAAAGGCAGAGGTCCTACCGCTGAGCCATATTGACACGGCCAAAGGGAAATGCTGCCTATGGACGTTTCCTTTTGGCCTTGTCAGTATGGCTCAGTGGTAGGACTTCGGCCTTTGGTTTCAAAGGTCGTGGGTTCGAGTCCCCGCTCATGCATTCTTGACATATAAGTCCAAAAGGAAACATAAATGCAAACCGATTTACGTTGCCTTTAGGACTTGTACGTCACTCTGCCTGAGCGGGTGAATCGAACCCACGACATTTGAAACCAATAGGTTTCCATCTGTCTTTATTTTGAAAGGTAACTGTCATACCAGCCCCTAGTAAAACAGGCATAGTTATGTCCCTAATAGTGGTAGACCCTTGATTCAAAGAAGAGAGTCCACATTTCGAATGACTCAGGTTCGGGTCATCCACCTGAATTATAAACGACGCAACAGCAATTGAAAGTTTAAGTTGCATTCACAAATTCAGACATCTAAAGTATTAAATTAGCCAAAATGGCCGAAAACGGCCCAACATGACCGTTTTTCTCAATAGCCGTGATATATGGAAAAAAAGTATGGGACCTCCATTGTAGATTACGTTATTGTAAACAACTTATATCCAAACCGTTTTTGTGTAACACTACAGGTTCTTGCGTAATAGGCCAAAATGACAAACTGAGTAAGCTCCATTTTGGTCGCCTTTTTTAATGCTCAAAGTTTCAGCCTGACACTCTTCGGAATCTTAAAGTGAACATCCAAAAGAACTGCCCTCAAAATGCAAGGTATATTAATATTCTCTTCGTATTTTCATATATGTATTAAATGCATTTTTTATAACATGCAAATTAACCCCTTCTCCAGGAAAAGGCAGCAGATAGCGTGGATAACAATTTTTTTTCGAATTCTGCACGCTTTTTCCAGTCAGGAACAACCATAAAACCTTTTGTTGCAATTTGAGGTCCCTTTTTAGCCTGTATTTACTCGACTATATTGGATATGAGCAGTCTCTATAGTTTGTTCCACATTATGTTTTCAGAAAACTGACTGTGTGATACCACGTTTCCTGCCGCTTTGAGTACAAAAACACGTAAATATTCCACTCGTAGACTGTAACAGTAACTATGTAGACCCTACATGCGTGATATTCACATGTTTTTGCAATCGTAGTGAAGGAAACGTTGCATCATACAGTCAGTTTTCTGAAAGCATAATGTGGAACAAACTATAGTAGGGAAGAAAAGTGAAATGCCTCGCCATATTTTTACAAGTGTCACAAGGAAGTCCTGGTATTGCTGCTGGAGGATGGATGGCACGGAGCGAGCCTGCTTGTATTGGTTAAATACTTAAATTAGGTATAAGAGTCACTTTTCAGTTTTTTGTTTATTATTCGCTAATCCAAACTAATATCGTAATATGTTTGTTTGTGTGTGCGTCGCCCAGATCATCGATAATCCCACTACTAATTCTTATTTCTTTTGTTTGTGCGTCCATACGGAATGTCAGCCAAACGGAATTGACTGTTCTGTGTAAGTAATACTCTACCCCAAAACAAAACTTGTTAAGGATTCCCGCCAAGCTTTTCGGCCGTGTGAAGTCGTGATATCAAACGACAAGCTCTTTCGCCAAACTAATCCCACCGAGTAATAGTTCGAAGGTTAAATGAAATATATGAAAATTGCTTACAGCGCAATTTTTAATTATTTCATTTAACGTTTGAAGTATTAGTCGATGGGATTAGCTTGGCGAAAGAGCTTGGCGTTTGATATCACGAATTCACACGGCCGAAAAGCTTGGCGGGAATCCTTACCAAGTTTTGTTTTGGGGTAGATATCAGTAATTTTTGGTCCAAAGTGATGAAATCCATTTTTTTCTTAGTACATATGAAATGGACATGCCAATCTAGGTTTTCGGTCCATTTCATTTTCTTCTTTTTTGGGGGGAAGGTTTCGTTAGATTTTGAGGACAGCAGTCACCTTTTTTCATTTGATTAGCATTTTTATTAGTATTGTAGTTATCTCCTTGCAAACGCATGAATTTCTTTAATTGTCATTTTGGCTTTGTTGCATAAAAACAATGTTTAAAATAATGTAAAACAATCAATTTGGACCTTTGGAGCTCCCTAAGCCTTGAACCACTTGACCAATTATAAAGGTCCATATGAAAAGGGCATATCTCCAGAGCAATACCTGAAAAATGAGCTAAGAACGAGCTTTATTTACCGCATGGAAGAATTTATTTTCGTGATACAAAAAAAGCGTTACTAGTTAGTAGTTAGTAATCTACCCCAAAACAAAACTTGTTAAGGATTCCCGCCAAACTTTTTCGCCGTGTTAAGTCGTGATATCAAACGCCAAGCTCTTTCGCCAAGCTAATCCCACCAAGTAATAGTTCGAAGGTTAAATGAAATATCTGAAAATTGCTTACTGCACAATTTTCAATTATTTCATTTAACGTTTGAAGTATTAGTCGGTGGGATTAGCTTGGAGAAAGAGCAATAACAATGACAGTGAGTGCGCTTTTACTCAGAAAGTGGGCAATAATCTATTCGAGCTGAGCTGAATTGTTTTAAAGTGGGCAGCAACAAGTTATTATTCATCGAGCCAAGTTGGGTAACAGACATCACACCAATTCAATTGTCGAGGACAAACATTATAACGCGATGCCATAACAATACACAAAGGTACACGGATAACAAACAGAAAACGTCAAGTGTGCCGCAAAAAAATATGAATGAAGTTTCACCTTTATCCGTGTACATTTTAACAAGTGAAACTTCAATCATATGACCCTTTTTTTATAGCACTCTTGACGTTTTTGTTTGTAATTTTTACTGTCTGCCCAAATGTAACCAAAGCCAAATAGTGTCACAGAACAACTTGGGCCACCGCCTAAAAGACTGAACCTTTCTATATGTGGGGGGGGGGGGGGGGGGTTTGAAGAGCAAATCATTGCATAGATAAATAAAAATGTTGCTATGTACTTACTTTTCAACTAAGTTTACTACGCTTCCACATTTTCCAAAGTCATTGTATTTCAATAATTTGGAGCGATTTTTTGGTTCATAATTTTTTTTGTCCTAAGCCAATCTTTAACTCCAAATTTGGAAACTTTTGACTTGGCTGATACATCGAGTCTGAGCGATTAGCAAGCAGAAAGAGACAAAACATGCTCTGTCTATTCTGGTGGAGTAACAAAGCTAATTTTCAAGATTTTTGGGGGTTTTGAAGAGCTTTGTTTTGATAAGACATTAAAAATTATCTATTATTGACAACTCGAAAGTTAAAATTTGTAGAATGTGGACAGCATGGTCTACGTTTTACAATTTGTACAATTTGAACATTTTCAACACAGCTTTTGTACAGTGCTGCATGGATAAGCAACTCTTTAACGGCATTAAAATTATCACTTTCTTTTTCTTGTTCACTTTTGTCTTTCGATACGCACGCCGTGGACTTATTTGTGGGGACAGAAACGTTTCAACGTGCTCAAAGTGGAGAAACAGCCCTACGTTTCCGAAGTATGTTTTGGATGTTTCCAACTTCAATAATAGGCAGATAAGACAAAAGCGCTTTCTGTGAGTATGTATCGTTCTTTTTCTTTCATTCTTAGCGCTGAGCTATCCTGCAGGTCTCCTGAACTGACTACAGAAGAAGGTCAAGATAAAGGGAAGCCATAAGGTTACGGTGGTAAATATAAGAGGAGATAGAGTGACACACCAAGAGTGGGATTTACCTTTCTGGAGGGTGTGACTGATGGATTCCGAGACATCGTGAGGAAGAAGGGCCTTGGTTCTTACTTGAAAAACACGAAAGGTTTAAAGTCGAGTTTGATAAGAAGAAAAACTGAAGCCCCACCAGCTAAGAGAGAGAGAGAGAGAGAGAGAGACAAACAGTTTGAGATGAAGTGACTATAGGAAAAGTAGTGAAAACGAAAGGAGGAGTGCACTGTGTTCCGTGATGGGGCTGCAGTGCCGTGTACATAGGGCAGCCTTGTAAAGGTGTGAGGATGAAACTGAGTCGGTAAATGTGAAACACCAAGAACAGCAAGGTAGACAACGGCATTGCAGCCCATTGCATGAGCACAGGGCACGAGATTGACTGGGAAAACACAAAGACACTGGTGTGCTCGAATAATGGAAGAGACAATCACCTTCGGGGGGGGGGGGGATTGAGGCTTAATGGCGCGTCGACAACTTGGTCATTAGCGCCAACCTCAGTCACAGTGCAGACCTTCGGTGTCTAGAATAGATTGCAATACAGATTATTCGGCACACAAGGGCCCCCTTATGAATCTTCAAGGACCAGCCAATCCTAATATGTTGCACCTAGTAAACCGTGAACTTACCGCTTTGTTGCTGAGGGAGTGGAAGATCGGCCCTGTAAATACAAGTGGCCACGCTCGTGTGCGTCTTCGAACTTGAAAGCAGAGGATGTAAACAAAAAATATGTAGCCAGAGTTCAGAAAAACCACTCTTATTGTGCCTGATGAAGATAACAGCTCAGTTTAAGCAGATACGTGTCTCCAGTTTTGAAAGTGTGCGTTTAAAAAAGTTTTAAATCCATTTTACTACTGTGTGGGTAGCAGGGTGCCACAGGGATCCGTCCTCGATCCGCTACTTTTTTGTGATTTATCTCAATGACTTGTCGCCATTTTGTGCTGATGGTGCAACGCCATGCTTCAAATTCATGGACGATCTTAAAATTTGTACAACTATCCATTGTTTCAACGATGGTTACCTTTTAAATTCAGATGTGAGCTTTATCCAACAATGGTCGGAGCTGTGGCAACTCCCTCTGTCCAGAGAAAAATGTGGTGTTTTTCATATTGGCTCCGAAGTATACTCTGGCGTCATCTGATCTTTCAGTCTTGGATACTGTTAAGGACCTGGTTTTCTGCAGATCTAAAATCTTCATTACATTGCTCCAAAATTTCGGCCCAGGCCTACCGTCGCCTGGCCCTGTTTAGGTGGTGTTTCGTGAAGTCTCAGGTTTCTAGCTTAGTTTGGGCGTTTAAGGTTTACATTCGTCCTCTGCTCGAATACGCAAGCCCTGTATGGTCACCGTATCTCCTACACAACATTGACTGCCTGGAGGCTGTTCAACGTCAGTTCACAAAATGTGTAGCTAACCTTAGAGATAACCATCCTGCTGATCGTCTACCTAGATTGGGACTTCAGCCACTCGAGTTGCGTCGGATTTGGGCCGACCTTGCACTGACTTTTCGAATGTACAGGGAGAGTTGCCAATCGACCTTCCCTTTTTCGATTTTTCTTCAGCTACTCAGACAAGGGGGCCACTCTTATAAATTGCACGTCTCCGAATCGCAAACAGATTGCCGGAGGCATTTTTTTGCGCTCAGTGCAGTCAAGATCTGGAACTCGCTTCCGGAGTGTGCTGTATCTGCCTCCTCGGTCAGTGCCTTTCTGAGGATCATTCACAAATTACCACTTGACCATTTTCTAAGGCGGACCTATTAAACAGTTTTTACTTAATTTTATTTTCTCTTTTGGGTGTAGTGTAAGCGGCCTTGCGCCCTGCTGTTAACCTTGCTTACCAGCAAAAGATATTATTATTATTATTATAACTGCAGAAAATACTTTTTTTGTAAGTAGGGTCATTAACGTTTGGAATGCTTTACCTGATGATGTTGTCACGGCACCCTCAATAAACCTACTACCATACATATCAGACTATTCTTAATGTTATTTTTGCTATATTATTGTGCAGATATTTATATCTAGTTATATGTATTTGTCGTCACTTAATGTTGGTAAGATATAAGCTGTTTCTAAGCCCTATCTTACCATTTTGCTAGCTTACTCGGCAAATAAACTTTTATTATAAATGGTTTTATTAAAAAAGGCAAGTCGTAATGGCATTCATTCTCATCGTACCGTAACCCTAATTTAAACCAAAATTAAGCTGGGATTGGGGGGGGGGGGGAAGGAGAGAGAGGAAAGAACTTCAGATAGACGGACATTTGCTGTATGATTTGGAGAGCAAAGTTAGGTCAAATACCAATTAAAGGCAACTTGTAGCAACACTTTAATTCCAGACATCCGGCAAGTACACAGTCCAGGGGCTGCTGGAAAGTTCCTTAATAGTGATCTCCATTACAATTGCCCCATTTTAATATTTGTTGAAATTGAAATTGAAATTTAAATGAAAAAAACTGAAGTTTGGTTCGATCTACAGAGTGTTTAAAAAAAAACGCTACACGTCGATGTCGAATTTTTCTAAGTCCAACAACCATTCCCCATCGCTATAACCCTTATCCACGACCTCAGTAACGAAATCATGAAAGTTATTCCTAACCTCAAGAAAGAAAGCTTTTATTTTCTTTTCAAATAAGAACGCAAAAGATAACAAAAGCATGTGACAACCCTGGTTGGTGGGGGGTGTGTGCAAAACAAACAATATAATAAAAGCCCATAATTAGATTTCAAGTAAAAAGTAGAAAAAAAAATTATATGGCCATCAAGCAAAATAGCTAAATAAAGGCTTTTACAGTATTTGGATTTCAAATAAAAACGCAAAAGGAAAAAAACGCATGTAGCAAGGGGGAGGGGTGACCAACACAACAATAAAAGCCCATAATTAGATTTCAAGTAAGAAAAAAAAAATTATATGGCCATCAAACAAAATAGCTAAATAAAGGCTTTTACAGTATTTGGATTCCCCAATAAAAACTCAAAGAAAAAACGGATGTGGCAACCCTGGTTGGTGATAGTGGGGAGGGGGGGGGGAACCAAAACAAACAATTAAAGCCCATAATTAGATTTCAAGTAAGAAGAAGAAGAAAAAATCTATGTGGCCATCAAGCAAAATAGCTAAATAGCAAAATAGCAAAATAGCTTCTTTGACAGTATTTGGATTCCAAATAAAAATGCAAAAAGAACAAATGCTTGTGGTAACCCTGGTTGGTGGGGGGGGGGGGCACCAAAACAAACAATATGTGCATTTATTTTTTAATTTCAAATATAAAGAAACAATGAAGCATTTATTTGGCCTTCAAATAAAATAGCTAAAATAAATGCATTTACAGTATTTGGATTTCAAATAACAATTCGCAAAAGGAACGTATCCACGCCTTAAACGAAAGATGATCCCTATCGACGCATTCAGTTCTGTGAAGATTTTGCCACGGTCCCCCGTCCCATTGTCGGGCCAGATAGGGTAACCTCTAGAAGGCTGACGTTTGACATTTTGTTTCAAACCAGTTATAACGTAAATTAAGTCCATCATTAAGGTTTAGAGACAAAGAAAGATGTTCCAGGTGATGAATCGCGAACGAAGGCGCTCGAACTGTCCTCCTCCAGCAACGATACACTCACCACATCTGCTTTCCACACCTAAGCATATTCTACTGCATAAGTCAAGAGTAAATGTCTCAAATGCAGCAGTAATGAGAACCTGCAGTGTTGCAATTTCCTGGGCTGGTTGAATGTACACCAGAACCTGGTCGATTCCCCACACAGTAAAGTCCATATAGGCATCAGATCGCACGAACGCGCGGGCCATTCCATTGCACCTCTTCTACCAATCTAGCTGTTGGGAAATTGGTCATCAAGAAGGTCTCGCACCTGTGTTGCATAGTGCGGTGATGCACCATATTGTTGGAAAATAATATCTGCGGGACACTTTTCCCGTACAGCTGGCAGAATCCTGTCTTCTAGCAGCCGACGATATACTGCACCGTTGATTGTTCTATCAAAGAAGAATGGTCCAATGACCCCCTAGCACATATACCTCTCCAAACATTGATGCCAGGTGACGGTGTGAATGCCGCCATAATGACGTGTGGGTTGTCATCACTGTAAAATATGCAGTTGTGATGACTAACTCTGCCATTCAGATGAAACTTGGCTTCATCGGAGTATAATATCCGTTCCACGTTCTGTGGATCATCTGCAATGAAATCTAGGAATTCCTTGCAGAACTGAATGCTTTGATCGTGATCATCTTCGTATAAGGCGTGGATATGCCGTGGACGGTACACCTTCAAGCCTACGTCTTTAATCAGCCTATTAACTGAAGTATAGGATCTTACCCGTTTCCCGAGTGCTGAGCTCTAACAATAACGAGGGCACGCAGCGCCCAAAGTAATTGTTGGGCTCAGCATGAGGGAACGGGCAAGATCCTATTTCTCAACCGCTTTCGCCTTCTTCGCACGATCCGTCATTGTTTCACGCGTTGACTTATTGTTACATGTGCACTAGTGCTAACGATAGTTAAGCGGCGTACAAGCGTTCTAGTGAATATATGATGGTAGCAGCGTTTGATGTTTTGCACGGTAACCAAACTACTGACAAAATGCAGCGAATGTCAACAATGAACAATTAAAGCAAACATTCATGGTGCCACATTGCATTTCCTACAACTGTGTTATGTTGTGATGAATTTTAATTCCGGAATTACGAAAGTTTCGTAGTCTTCATTTTTAGGTTACAGCGTACTTCTGAATTTTAATAATTCTTGAATACAAAAGCTTCGTGCTTTTTTATTTTGGTTGTTGGATGTATTTGATCTGTGTTTAATCATCATTGATAAAATTACGAAAGGAGATTCGTGTTGTTGGCGTTTATGCCGTATTTGTGACAGATGTAAAAAAGAAAAAGAAAAGGAGTGCTGAGATATCCCAGCACCCAAACAGAAAACCATTGTTGCGATCCTACACTGTTCCATGGTTACAAGAGTGCGGAGAAGAAGAAAGTGGTTGAGAAGCAGTGACACACCCGTTTGCCATTCCAACTGACGCTGGGGCATCGTTGGTTCATAAAGCAACGCATAGTGGATCTCGGCGGCATTTTCAATTGTTCGTGCTGTTCGTTTACGGCCAGAATGGCTTTTATGTTGATTTTCCACAGAACCTGTGGTTTCAAATTTTTTCCACCAAATGTGCCACTGTAGACCGCCATGGAGGTGGCTGAAGATACGTAGCCTGCCACCTCACCAAAACAACTGATATCATATCGTTTTGGTAATATCATTTAATAATATTGATACGTTGGTGTAGGTTCATGCATAGCATGTCGTTATGAAATACAAAAAGAACGAGTAGTATCGAACAAAGCAAATACAAAAAGAACAAACTGTATCGAATGATAAGTGTGATGTTGTATGCACCTAACTACAGTCACGTCCAAGTGTACGGCCCCACCCACACTATACTACACATCACACTATAGTGCATGCCCTGTGGACATCAGGTCACATGACTCACCAACTTTGCGTGCAACGGCAGTACAGTTGAAGGGCAACATGCAACATTAACCAAGGTTACTAAATCAGTAATTAAACTCACCCAATTACAGTAAGTACAGTACTGTAAACTGGAAACTCCAATCAGATAACGTTACTAGGCCTTTTGTACAGTAAGTGGTGTGGCGATTAGATGTGAATACTGGATAGTTGTTAATTCAGTATGTAAATTGGGCGCAGGGCCGTAGCCAGCACCACCGCAGCCCCCGTACGTGCAGGGGTTTTGCCTACTGGGCCGAAGAGCACGAAACGCGACGAGGCCTTTATAGTGGACTATAGCGTTGATTTTTCTTTACAAACTCGTGCTAAGTTCAGTTCCAGAGAACCATGTAGTGTAGAAAGGTTAAGGTTTCAAAGGAAAGAGCATTCGTTCTAGTTCCTGTAGGCCTAAGCGACGTGAAAATGGCCTGTTTATGTATAAAGCTTACAGTTTGGAAGCAGTTAATGATTACGTTTAAAATTTGTTTGCCAGCTAACAACAAAATTGTGATCCCAACACGATAAAATGGTTACATTATTTCGAAACAAGAAACAAGATGGCCGAACAGGTGAAGGAGTTTTTGTTGAGTTTGAAACGAAAGGGGATAGTGCAGCATCAGGAAGTTATCGCCGGTTTGGTGGCTGATAAGAAGTACGAAGACCTACTGCAGCTTGCTGTGAAGCAAGGTATCAATGAATTGGACTGTAATCTTTATGGATTGGCACGAGAAAGTACGGTGGAAACTGCAGAAATGGTGAGAGGAAAAGGCGCAGAACAATTGAATGTGTTGAACAATGAGGCTGCGAGTGTGAGTAACAATGGTACTTCTCCGACTAAGGGTACACTGCAAAAATGGCGTTGTGAGTTACAACACCTACGTAATCCTAAAACTCGTAATAAGGACGCTCTGCATCTTATAACGAGGTTTTAGGCATTGTAAAGCACAACGTCTACAACACAACGTCTAAAATCCGTCTTCCAAGGACGAATATTTGTAGATGTTGCGTGTTTAAACGTCTACAGAATAGGTGTTGGCCACAACGTCTATAAGTCTTGTAACCCTCAACGTCTATAGGTGTTGTAAATCACGTCTGTACATGTTGTAAACCACAGCATCTGTAAATCAAAACGTCTATAGGTGTTGTAACCTACAATGTTTATAGGCGTGGTAAACCACAATGTCTATAGGTGTTGTAAACCACAACGTTTATAGATGTTGTAAACCGTAACGGCTACGTGTTGTAAACCACAGCATCTGTAGGTGTTGTAAATCAAAACGTCTATAGGTGTTGTAACCTACTATGTTTATAGGCGTTGTAAACCACAATGTCTATAGGTGTTGTAAACCACAACATTTATAGATGTTGTAAACCACAACGCCTACGTGTTGTAAATCACAGCATCTGTAGGTGTTGCAAACCAAAATGTCTATAGGTGTTGTAACCCACAACGCATAAAACACCTAGCAAGGCACTGAATGACGTCACAAATATAATTATGAGTAAACGTTCTGCTTAACAAAATACGTCAAGGATGACTTTTCAAGTTTTAGATATTTGGTTAGTCCATCTTTGAAAAGATTTTCAGTCTTTGGCTGAAAATACTGTCGACAAATTGTTGTTTTTATATCTGTTTGGTAAAGTAAAATTGTGTTTGCATTTTATTGTTCATTTAAGTTTTTGGTAATAATTTAATTATGCCAAACAAAAATTGCAGTCCTTTAGTTTTACAGCCAAAACTGCAGTCTTTAGGCTGTGACTGGATTTGCTAAATTCTTTATTTTTCATTTTTATATTGATTTAAAAACTGTAGTTCAACCATTTCTGCGAAAACCGGAAATTCAAATGGTAAACGCGTGGGTAAGCTGAACCTTTAACTGAAGCCTCGTGTGTAGCAGTCTCTTTGGTTAAGTTTGGTACTGATGTGTAGTTAAACCATCAATATCAGTAAATGTTTGCCTTCCCCTAATTCATTTAAAACTGTTCTGACGTTAGGGACGAATTAATAAAAAGTACCCAAGCAATCCGAAAACCACAACAAATGTACAGTTGCGTCTGAAAGTGGTGGTGTAACAAGATTTTTTATGTATCGAAATCCCTGTTTATTCGGTGCGTTTGGACAATAACAGTCATCTTCTTTACTCATGACCCTCATTTTACCCGTGGGTTTGTAGGATGACCAATCGGCTGAAACCATTCTCACCGACTTTTCAAAATAACAAAAGAAAGATAAATGACTTAGGCTTAACACAATAAAAGCGTACGTTGTAGGTGTTGTAAAATGCAACGTTTATTGTAGGTGTTGTAAAACATAACGTCTACTGAAGGTGTTATAAAGCACAATGTCTACTGTAGGTGTTGTAAATCATAACATGTTGTGACCACAAGGTGTTGTTAAAAGGAGACAAATAGGTGTTGTGGTAGACGTTGTGTTTCACAACGTCTATTTTTACAGTGTATCTCTTATGTGGAAGTTGCTCGTGTTGATAGAGACCACGAGTATGGACAGCTGCGAACCGGTGCTGAGGGAGGTGGAGAATTTGTCCAAGACTAGTATTGTGGCAATTTGTTGTGGTTGAAGAGAATGTATAAGGGCAGCTTGTCGAATTTTACGATGGAGACATAGCTCGTATTTATTGCCACCAGGCGGGCTAGCCGTACCACTCTGCTCATCTGAAAGATGCTCTGGCTGGTGTTGTGGATCTTACCGAAGTTAGTGGGTTGTGCTGGCTGAGAGCCAACACTGTATTTCAAGTCACGTTCGCCTCGTCTGCAGCTAAAGAAGCAGTGAAGAGGCGTCGGACAGTCATTCTAAATGGACACAAAGCGGAGGTTTTCGACCTGCACGAAAGATTGGTAATGGTCCGGATTCACTGGTTGCCCCTAGAAACCACTGCAACAGAGGTTGGGCAAGCGTTGTTGGACTACGGCACCGTGATGAACCACAAGTTCAAGTACCATACTACTGAGGGGCCCCAGCATTGCCGCACTGGTGTCCACAGTGTTGTTTTGAGATTAAAGGATGCGGTTTTCTTGGATGATGTTCCAGAGGTTGTGGGAGTGAAGGGTGTGCCGGCACTTCTAGTGAGTGCGGACAGGGCACCACGCTGCTTTGGATGTCAAACGTGTGGGCACGTTCGCAAGTTTTGTCCGAAAATGTACTGTGTGTCATGCCGGGTAGCGATGCCAAGGGATGCTCTTTGTCAGCATCTCCGGGAAAGAGGGAATCCGGAAATGCGCTCCTCCACCCCCCAACCCCCACCAGCTCCAGTCACGGCCGTGCCCACAACTCCGTCAACTGCAAATGACATGCGGTTTGTTTATTTACTTACTTTTTATAGCTGAGTGGGAATTTAAATTGATTGATTGTTATGGTTGTATTGTACCGATGCTTGATTTGGTACAACCATTAAATTTTATTTACGGAGATTAAATATCGGTGCATTTCATTTGTTAAAACATATTCAAGTCCTTGCGATATGATGCAAAAGCTTGTCTGCAGTGCGTAAAACACTTCGTGTGTGAAAAATCTAGAGAATTGGATTTGGGTTTTATCTAATTCAGCACAATAAAATTTTAGTAGGCTGGCGTAATGTACATTTTTTAATTTTTTTTTTATTTTTTATTTTTTATATTATTTTTGCTTGTGTAAGGAAAGTGATTTCCATAAACTCACATTATTATTATTTTTTTTTTCGATGCATCTGGAGAATGTATGTACACAAGGAATCATTGTCAGTTCACTTGCAATTTTTGCCATGTTTGAAGGTATTTTTAATTGATGCTATCAGAGGAGGATTTGCACTTTTGCCGCATAGAGGCTATCAACGATTTTTTGCTAACCCCCCCTCTCTAATATTTTCACGTATTTTCATTTTTTCTGAAAAAAAATATGAACTTTTTTTTGCTATTTTACCCGTCTTTTCTATCATATTTCGTTGTATCTCGGGGCTGTATGCCCCTAAGCAACCCTCTAAATATACCAGTAACTGCTATAGAAACAATTCAACGTTTCTATCAAATTCTCGCATTCCATAGTGCAACCCTAGTTTGTTACAGTCAAGTTCACGAAAATTTTGCAAATGCTATTTTTCGGGTGCTTGAATTCTATCTAAGCAAAGTGGCCGACTCAAGTAGCTGGCAGCTGTATTGACCCATGGGGTCAGTTAAATGCCCCCCCCCCCCCCCCACTTACAAAGCTACGGGGGGGTGTAATTTGGGGAGGGGGAATGGGTGCAAGACTACCGTAAAACATGACCCCGGCCTCCTCCACATTTTTAAAATTCATCCACCTTAAAATACAAAATTTTGGCTGGTTCTCGGTTTTCGTTCCCCCCACAACTTTAGAAAAATCGACGCCCTTGGTTTGTTGGGAAGGTACTTTGGATTAGGTTAGGTTAGTTTTGTTGTAGATACTGTGCATGGATCTTTTTCAGGCACGAAAGATAGTTGTGAGAAACGTAGGTTTATTGGAGTTGTAAATTGTACACAAGAGGACATTTCCCTACGTCCTCCCTAATCCTCTTTTTTCGGTGACAACCATACAAGAGTGTTCAGCATTATACCATTGTACACAACAATCGGTTATAACTATTGTTCAACTACAACAATGCTTCTTAGCATTGATCAACTGGCGGTAAAAACAACTAAAGTGTGACGTACGTCGTCACAACCCTCCCCCCCACGATTGTTTGCGACAGTGGTATCTTTATAAAGTCGTTCAACAATCATATACAATACCTTTGTTAGTAACAAGTTTTCAATACAATCTGTAAAAAATTACTAATTAATATGTTTGCAAGCCAAAAACGCATTTTTCAACAAAATGTTTAAATTATTACACGCACATGTTAGAAAACGTTATAAGTTCCAATATAAGCTATATTAGTAGGTTAGCTGTATTCATTAAAAGACAAAAATAAACCCGTCTCACAAAATAAAAAAAATACTTGTTAATTATATCAAACCTGATTTCGTTTCTCTAGTACAATCCAAAAAAGTTTCCATTATGTTCCTCATCTTGTTTTCATTGATCCCTTTCGTTAAACAGTCTGCAACTAATGTCTCACTCGGTTCAAACACTAGTTTGGCACAACGATGATTAATCTGATCTCTTACATAAATTACACGACGTAAGTAGTGGCGAGATGCAGCATTACCTCCATTTAATTACGCTCTGCTACCAGTTTGTTGTAGATACTGTGCATGGATCTTTTTCAGGCATGAAAGATAGTTGTGAGAAACGTAGGTTTATTGGAGTTGTAAATTGTACACAAGAGGACATTTCTCTACGTCCTCCCTAATCCTCTTTTTTCGGTGACAACCATACAAGAGTGTTCAACATTATGCCATTGTACACAACAATCGGTTATAACTATTGTTCAACTACAACAATGCTTCTTAGCATTGATCAACTGGCGGTAAACAACTAAAGTGTGACGTACATCATCACAAGTTTTAAGTAGTTTTTAAATTTCTGGAAGGCGCACATGACGTACGGTCTTTAGGCTCTAGTAAATAAATTCAAATTCAGAAGCAAAGGTAAATTGTTGAACACGTAGTCGCAAAATAAATCGTGCTGATTTTTAATTAAAAAAATGGTAAACAAATTAAGCTAGTTATGTTAAAAAAAAGCTTCAGGGTATTAAAAAAGAAATACAATTTCAATGGCAACGAAGCGCCATCCTCTGCCTCACAGTCGTGAAGCATAGATGTTTTTCCTAGTGCACGTATGGTTACATGACGCTCGACAGAAAAAGTGTGTTTAAAATAAAATTCAGTTTGACAGGGATTTGCTTTAATTTTCTTTTCTTTTTCAATTCTGCAATTCCATTTGTAATTTTACTTGCAATTGTTCTGTGGGTAAGGTATTTTTTAATTGTAGCGAATGGGATTTTCTTTTCTTTATTTTTTGTGGAGCGGGGGGGGGGGGGGGGGGCCGCTCTTCATTTTAATTCTAGTGCGGGGGTATATAAAACTTCCTGGCTACTGCCCTAATTGGGCGATTCAATTTCTACAGGGTATCAGGGATAAGAGGCCGCAGAAGCTACGTTGTACTGCCGTCTTACAAGTGGCTTCCCCCCATCATCAAGGATTGCCACATGCGTTTTTTCCTTTTGCGTTGTTAGTTGAAATCCAAATGCTGTAAAAGCCTTTTATTTTAGCTGTTTTGCTTGATGGCCAATTAAACGTTTTTTCCTCCTTTTTACTTGAAATCTAACTATGGGCTTTTACTGTTTGTTTTGGTCCCCCCCCCCCAACCCCCCACCAACCAGGGATGCCACATGCGTTTTTATTTGGAATCCAAATACTGTAAAAGCCTTTATTTTAGCTATTTTGCTTGATGGCCTTTTATTGTTTGTTTTGGTCCCCCCCTCAACCCAAGGTTGTCACATGCTTTTGTTACCTTTTGCGTTCTTATTTGAAAAGCAAATAAAAGCTTTCTTTCCTGAGGTCAGGAATAACTGTCCTGATTTCTTTACTGAGGTCTGGGATAAGGGTTATAGTAACGGGGAATGGTTGTTGGACTTAGAAAAATTCGACGTGTAGCGTTTTTTTTGAAACACCCTGTACCCTACTTTCTAATTTTCATGACAAGGTAACTATTTCACGAGCTGCTTAAGATTGTTGGGATTGAAGGCACAGAAAAAAATCTTGTGCTTTTGCTGCCACTGATAGTTTTTTTTTATCTCGAAAATATGATTTCTTTAATGGCAGCTACAAGTAACTGCGTTATCATCAAATAATTTCCGTGAAAAACTTAAAAACTTAAAAACACAACAATAAAAAGAAAGTGAGAGCACGATTACACTATGATTGTGATCATATTACAATGTCTTTTTTTCCTCATGGAAAGGTTTTCTTGTCGCCTAGCAAGCAATGAAAAAACTGAGTTACATATCACATTAAAAAATAAACAAAAGAAACAGAAATGCTACAAAGAATATGTAGTAACTGCACTAAAATTAACCAAACATGTAAACTATTTCCATTGCAGTTTCTGTGAGTTTTACATTGTATGAAAATTATTTCACATAGTAAGCTGGTAAATGAACTATCAGGAGCCTGCCTTATATTCTTTCAAGCCTCTTGTCATGTTAAAATAAGAGTAAAAAATATAATTTGCCCATTTAATCAACATTTTTTACATGTCAAGAACTAACTACATAACCGTTAAATTATCCAAGCTCTCGATCGTATGTATATCAGTTTTGTCTTCGTAAAATTTACTACGTCTGAACCAATACCTTGTGAAGGCACACATTAAAAGGTGATATAGTTAAGTTAAACAGCAGACTTTACATGTTGCCAAGCATGTCCTGGCTATTTAGATATTATTTCCAAAATAGTAAATAAAACAAATCCATGGGTTACACATAAAAATCTTTACTGTACAATTTGTTGCGTGCTTATTTTCTGTAAGTACGCAACATTTCATTGTTGTTCGCTTATCTACATCTGGCTCTATAACCAGTATTGAGAAAAGCAAATTATTTAATTTGTTTTTAGTAATACAAAAGCAATACTATTTCATTATTTTCTAGACAACAGCAGTGTCAAAGCACTTGCTGGCCCCACAATGCTCTCTCGTTAATAAACACGCACATTATATATTTTTTTTTTACCACACACCATTAATTCAGTACTTTTTTTTATGTCTAATGTTTAACTTTAACCAACCACAAATCAACCAACATTTTTTTACAGTTGAAGTGAACGGCCAAAATTAGACGCCAAAATTCAGAAAAGAAATCTAGTTTAAAAAATGTAACTGACAAAAGTATAAAAAGATAAGGCCAGCTCCGTTGTATCTGTTCTTATTAAATGCTTTCAAGTATAAGTTTTATACCAAAATAATGGAAAAGCTAAATTATCTTTTATAATGGAAAAAATGTGCACATTAACCAATATGTTTCTTCAATAATGTCTAGCACACAAACACACATATTATATATATATATATATATACAGGGTGTTCGGAAATTGGTGTCAAATATTTTGAGGGTCCGCTGTGTGATCAAAGATAAGAAGAAAAAGTCCTATAAACATGGGTCCGGAAATGCACCAGTCTTTAGTTACAGCCCCCCCCCCCAGGTTTGGGGTAAACAGTTCTTAAATACCTCGTAATGATTCACCGTTTCTATTCCAAACTCAGGATATGTGCCATATCATACCTGGTATTTCAGTACTTCATAATACAGTATTGGGTCGCACAACTTATCAGAGGGAGAGGTAATTTTCTTATGGGGGGGGGATCAAACGTGGGGGAAGAGAGGAGTAACTGCTTTGGTCTTGTACTTTAATGAAACAAATTGTAGAAAAAACACATCGTGTGATTGAAAACAATCGAAAGTA